>JAQMYR010000144.1:33276-257539 GCA_028536675.1 Aphelocoma californica | reverse complement strand
GGAAATAAATGGGAATTTGGGACAATTCGAGGGGGTTTGGTTTGTGTGGGGGAAGGGTTTGGGGTGGGGGGTGGGAGGTGGGGGGAAATGGGGAGGGGGTGTTAAGGGGGGACCCCAAAATCTGAGTGGGGGGGGGCCTCAAAATGGGGGTGGAGTGTCAAGGGGGGAGGTTGAAATCTGAGAGTGGGGGGGGCCCAAAGGTGGGAGGTGGGGGACCCCGAATTGGGGAGGGGGACCCCAAAGTCTGAGAGTGGGGAGACCCCAAATAGGGGAGCTGGGGGACCCCAAATTGGGGAGGGGGACCCCAAAAATGGGAGTGTGGGGTCCCCAAATTGGGGAGGGGACCCCAAAATGTGGGAGCTGGGGGATCCTGAATTGGGGAGGGGGATCCCGAAATCTGAGCGTGGGGGGACCCCAAAATGTGGGAGAGGGGAGATGCTGAATTGGGGAGGGGGGACCCAAAATTTGGGAGCTGGGGGACCCCGAATTGGGGAGGAGGACCCTAAAGTCTGAGAGTGGGGAGACCCCAAATAGGGGAGCTGGGGGATCCCGAATTGGGGAGGGGGACCCCAAAAATGGGAGTGTGGGGTCCCCAAATTGGGGAGTGGGGGGATGCTGAATTGGGGAGGGGGGCCCCAAAAATGGGAGTGTGGGGTCCCCAAATTGGGGAGGGGACCCCAAAATGTGGGAGCTGGGGGATCCCGAATTGAGGAGGGGGACCCCAAAGTCTGAGCGTGGGGGGGACCCCAAAATGTGGGAGAGGGGAGATGCTGAATTGGGGAGGGGGGACCCAAAATTTGGGAGCTGGGGGACCCCGAATTGGGGAGGAGGACCCTAAAGTCTGAGAGTGGGGAGACCCCAAATAGGGGAGCTGGGGGATCCCAAATTGGGGAGGGGGACCCCAAAATGTGAGAGTGGGGAGACCCCAAATAGGGGAGTGGGGGGGATGCCGAATTGGGGAGGGGGGCCCCAAAATGTGGGAGCTGGGGGACCCCGAATTGGGGAGGAGGACCCTAAAGTCTGAGAGTGGGGAGACCCCAAATAGGGGAGCTGGGGGACCCCAAATTGGGGAGGGGGACCCCAAAAATGGGGGGGGGGTCCCCAAACTGGGGAGGGGGACCCCAAAATGTGGGAGCTGGGGGACCCTAAATTGGGGAGGGGGACCCCAAAGTCTGAGCGTGGGGAGACCCCAAAACGTGGGAGAGGGGGGATCGTGAATTGGGGAGGGGGGACCCCAAAATGTGGGAGCTGGGGGACCCCGAATTGGGGAGGGGGACCCTAAAGTCTGAGAGTGGGGAGACCCCAAATAGGGGAGCTGGGGGACCCCAAATTGGGGAGGGGGACCCCAAAAATGGGAGTGTGGGGTCCCCAAATTGGGGAGTGGGGGGATGCTGAATTGGGGAGGGGGGCCCCAAAAATGGGAGTGTGGGGTCCCCAAATTGGGGAGGGGACCCCAAAATGTGGGAGCTGGGGGATCCCGAATTGGGGAGGGGGACCCCAAAGTCTGAGCGTGGGGAGACCCCAAAATGTGGGAGAGGGGGGATGCTGAATTGGGGAGGGGGGACCCAAAAATGTGGGAGCTGGGGGACCTCGAATTGAGGAGGGGGACCCCAAAAATGGGAGGGGGGGTCTCCAAACTGGGGAGGGGGACCCCAAAATGTGGGAGCTGTGGGACCCCGAATTGAGGAGGGGGACCCCAAAAATGGGAGCAGGGGGTCCCCAAATTGGGGAGGGACAATCCTAAAATGGATGGGGTGAAGCCCCAAAATATGGGAGTGGAGGGACCCCAAAATGTGGGTGCTGGGGGACCCCAAAATAGGGGAGTGGGATACCCAAAATAGGGGAGTGGGATACCCAAAATTGGGGGGGTGGGACCCCAAAATTGGGGGAGTGGGACCCCCAAAGTTGGGGGCTGGAACCCCCGAAATTGAGGGGCTGGAACCCCCAAAATTGAGGTGTTGGGACCCCCAAAATTGGGGGCGGTGGGACCCCAAAATAGGGGCGGTGGGACCCCAAAATAGGGGAATTGGACCCCCAAAGTTGGGGGCTGGAACCCCCGAAATTGAGGGGGTGGGACCCCCAAAATTGAGGGCCTGGGACCCCCGAAATTGAGGGGTTGGGACCCCTAAAATTGAGGTGCTGGGACCCCAGAATTGGGGAGTGGGACCCCTAAAATTGGGGGCCTGGGATGCCAAAATAGGGGAGTGAGGCCCCCAAAATAGGGGCGGTGGGACCCCCAAAATTGAGGTGCTGCGACCCCCAAAACTGAGGGGCTGGGACTCCAGAATTGGGGAGTGGGACTCCTAAAATAGGAGGGTGGCACCCCCAAAATAGGAGAGTGAGACCGCCAAATAGGGGAGTGGGATCCCCAAATAGGGGAGTGGGACCCCCAAAATTGAGGGGCTGCGACCCCAAACGGTGTCGGTGGCACCCCAAGGGGCGGGCGCAGGGGACACCGGGGTGGGGGGTGACAGGGACACGGCGAGGGGGTGACAAGGACGTGGGTGGGGGGGTGACAGGGACACGTGGGGGGTGACAGGGACACGTGAGGGGTGACAGAGACATGGGTGGGGGGTGACAGGGACACGGCGAGAGGAGTGACAAGGACGGGGGGTGACAGGGACGTGGGTGGGGGGGTGACAGGGACACGGCGAGGGGAGTGACAGGGACACGGTGGGGGGTGACAGGGACGTGGGTGGGGGGTGACAGGGACACGGGGGGGGCGACAAGGACACGGCAGGGGGTGACAAAGGCCCGGGGGGTGACAGGGACACGGTGAGGGGGTGACAGGGACGTGGGGGGTGACAGGGACACGGCGGGGGGTGACAAGGACACGGCAGGGGGGGTGACAGGGACACGACGGGGGGGTGACAAGGACACGGTGAGGGGTGACAGGGACACGGCAGGGGGGGTGACAGGGACGTGGGTGGGGGTGACGGACATGGCAGGGGGGGTGACAGGGTCACGGCGAGGGGGTGACAGGGACACGGCGGGGGGGGGTGACAGGGACACGGTGAGGGGGTGACAGGGACGTGGGTGGGGGTGACAGGGACACGGCGGGGGGGGTGACAAGGACACGGCGAGGGGTGACAAGGACACGGCAGGGGGGGGTGACAAGGACACCGGGGCCGTGTCCCCATGGCCCCGAGCCGGGCCGAGCTCGGCGCGTGCCGGTGTCACCCGGTGTCACCCGGTGTCACCCAGAGGAGCGGGACGCCTCTGTTGACTGCACACAGTGCCACACCTGCGGGTGGCACTTTGTCACCGGGGCCCGGCCGGTGCCACCCCGCTGTCCCCCCGGTGTCCTCGGAGGGGGTGGGGACGCGGCTGTTGCCTGCACGCGGTGCCACACCTGCGGGTGGCACTTGGTCACCGGGCCCGGCCGGTTGTCACCGGCGCTCGGGGACATTTAACGGCGCTGCCACCGCGGCGGGGTGGGGACACAGCATGGAGGGGACACGGGGGACGCGGCTGGAGGAGGCCGAGAGGGAGAGTCTGATGGGGGCTGTGCACGGAGTGTCCGGGCCCGGTACGGGGACATCGTGGGGACAGCCTGGGGACAGCCTGGGAACACCCTGGGAACACCCTGGGGACAGCCTGGGGACAGCCTGGGGACAGGGGAACAGCCGGGATGGGGACCCCGATGAGCTTTGGGGCGCTGAAATGGGGACAGGAGAGGGGAGCAGGGTTGGGGACAGAAGGGGACAGCCTGGGGACAGCCTGGGGACAGCCTGGGGACAGCCTGGGGACAGGGGAACAGCCGGGACGGGGACCCCGATGGGCTTTGGGGCGCTGAAATGGGGAAGGGAGAGGGGACAGGGTTGGGAACGGGAGGGGACATCGTGGGGACGGGACAGGGTTGGGAACAGGAGGGGACATCGTGGGGACACTCTGGGGATAGCCTGGGGACACCCTGAGGGACATCCCGGGGACACACTGGGGACAGGGGGACAGCTGGGACGGGGACCCCGATGGGTTTTGTGGCGCTGAAATGGGGACGGGGGAGGGGGCAGGACTGGGAACGCGAGGGGACATCGTGGGGACACTCTGGGGACACCCTGGGGACACCCTGGGGGCACCCTGGGGACACTCTGGGGACAGCCGGGACGGGGACCCCGGTGGGCTTTGTGGTGCTGAAATGGGGACGGGACAGGGGAACAGGGTTGGGAACAGGAGGGGACATCCTGGGGACAGCCGGGACGGGGACCCCGATGGGTTTTGTGACGCTGAAATGGGGAAGGGAGAGGGGACAGGGTTGGGAATGGGAGGGGACATCGTGGGGACAGCCTGGGGACAGGGGAACAGCCGGGACGGGGACCCCGATGGGCTTTGGGGCGCTGAAATGGGGACAGGAGAGGGGAGCAGGGTTGGGGACAGGAGGGGACATCCTGGGGACAGCCTGGGGACAGCCTGGGGACAGGGGGACAGTAGGGTCGGGGACCCCGATGGGCTTTGGGGCGCTGAAATGGGGACGGGAGAGGGGGCAGGGTTGGGAACGGGAGGGGACACCCTGGGGACATTCTGGGGGCACCCTGGGGACAGGGGAACAGCCGGGACGGGGACCCCGATGGGCTTTGGGGCGCTGAAATGGGGACAGGAGAGGGGACAGGACTGGGAACGCGAGGGGACATCGTGGGGACAGCATGGGGACAGCCTGGGGACAGCCGGGATGGGGACCCCGATGGGTTTTGTGGCCCTGAAATGAGGACAGGAGAGGGGACAGGGTTGGGAACGGGAGGGGACACCCTGGGGACACTGGGGACAGCCTGGGGCCAGGGGGACAGCCGGGATGGGGACCCCGGTGGGCTTTGGGGCGCTGAAATGGGGACGGGAGAGGGGGCAGGGTTGGGAACGGGAGAGGACACCCTGGGGACAGCCTGGGGACACCCTGGGGAGAGCAGAGATGGGGACCGCGATGGGTTTTGTGATGCTGAAATGGGGAAGGGAGAGGGGACAGGACTGGGAACGCGAGGGGACATCGTGGGGACAGCCTGGGGACAGCCTGGGGACAGCCGGGATGGGGACCCCGATGAGCTTTGGGGCGCTGAAATGGGGAAGGGAGAGGGGACAGGACTGGGAACGCGAGGGGACAGCCTGGGGACAGCCTGGGGACACTGGGGACACCCTGGGGACAGCCGGGATGGGGACCCCGATGGGTTTTGTGGCGCTGAAATGGGGAAGGGAGAGGGGACAGGGTTGGGAACGGGAGGGGACATCGTGGGGACACCCTGGGGATAGCCTGGGGACACCCTGAGGGACACCCTGGGGACACCGTGGGGACAGGGGGACAGCTGGGACGGGGACCCCGATGGGTTTTGTGGCGCTGAAATGGGGACGGGGGAGGGGGCAGGACTGGGAACGCGCGAGGGGACATCGTGGGGACACTCTGGGGACACCCTGGGGACACCCTGGGGACACCCTGGGGACACCCTGGGGGCACCCTGGGGACACTCTGGGGACAGCAGGGATGGGGACCCCGATGGGTTTTGTGGCGCTGAAATGAGGACAGGAGAGGGGACAGGGTTGGGAACGGGAGGGGACACCCTGGGAACACCCTGGGGACACCCTGGGGACACCCTGAGGGACACCCTGGGGACACCCTGGGGACAGGGGAACAGCCGGGACGGGGACCCCGATGAGCTTTGGGGCGCTGAAATGGGGACAGGAGAGGGGACAGGGTTGGGAACGGGAGGGGACATCGTGGGGACATCCTGGGGACACTGGGGACAGCCTGGGACCAGGGGGACAGCCGGGATGCGGACCCCGATGGGCTTTGGGGCGCTGAAATGGGGACGGAGAGGGGGCAGGGTTGGGAACGGGAGAGGACACCCTGGGGACAGCCTGGGGACACTCTGGGGACAGCAGGGATGGGGACCGCGATGGGTTTTGTGATGCTGAAATGGGGAAGGGAGAGGGGACAGGGTTGGGAACGGGAGGGGACATCGTGGGGACACCCTGGGGACACCCTGAGGGACACCCTGGGGACACCCTGGGGACAGGGGGACAGCCGGGACGGGGACCCCGATGGGTTTTGTGGCGCTGAAATGGGGACGGGGGAGGGGGCAGGACTGGGAACGCGAGGGGACATCGTGGGGACACTCTGGGGACATTCTGGGGGCACCCTGGGGACACTCTGGGGACAGCAGGGATGGGGACCCCGATGGGTTTTGTGGCGCTGAAATGGGGAAGGGAGAGGGGACAGGGTTGGGAACGGGAGGGGACATCGTGGGGACACCCTGGGGACACCCTGGGAACACCCTGAGGGACACCCTGGGGACACCCTGGGGACAGGGGGACAGCCGGGACGGGGACCCCGATGAGCTTTGGGGCACTAAAAATGGGGACGGGAGAGGGGACAGTGGTGGGGGGGGGGGGGGTGGTCACCCGGGGAGGGGACAGGAGAGGGGACTGGGGTGGGAACGGGAGGTGACACCTTGGGGACATCGTGGGGACAGGGGGACAGCCGGGGAGGGGTCAGGAGAGGGGACAGGGGTCGGAACGGGAGGTGACACCTTGGGGACACCCTGGGGACACCCTGGGCCACCCTGGGGACACCCTGGGACAGGAGGGGGGACAGTGCTGGGGGAAATGACCCGGGGGTGGCGGTGGGGAGGGGACAGCGATGGGGACAGACGTGTCCCAGGTGGGGTGGTGACCTCGGGGGCTGAGCGGGTGCCGGGGGGCGGAAGGGGGTGGTGGCCCCGGGCCGGGGTGACAGCGGCGTGTCCCCGCAGTGGTGACAGCCACGCGCATGGCGGGGGCGGCCATGTACGAGCTGGTGCGGGTGGGACACGCGGAGCTCGTGGGGGAGATCATCCGGCTCGAGGGGGACATGGCCACGCTCCAGGTGTACGAGGAGACCTGTATCCTGTCCCCGCTGTCCCCCCTGTCCCCTCTGTCCCCTCCCCGCCACCCTTCTGTCCTCCCCCACCGCCCTGTCCCTGCCATCCTCCGCTGTCCCCTCCTTCTGTCACCTCCCTGTTCCGCACCCTCCCTTCTTTCCCTGAGCCTGAGTCCTGTCCCCTCTGTCCTGTCCCTCCTCTCCTGTCCCCTCTGTCCTGTCCCTCCTCTCCTGTCCCCTCTGTCCTGTCCCCTCCCTGTCCCCTCTGTCCTGTCCCTCCTCTCCTGTCCCCTCCCTGTCCCCTCCCTGTCCCCTCTGTCCTGTCCCTCCTCTCCTGTCCCCTCCCTGTCCCCTCTGTCCTGTTCCTCCTCTCCTGTCCCCTCCCTGTCCCTCCTCTCCTGTCCCTCCTCTCCTGTCCCCTCTGTCCTGTCCCTCCTCTCCTGTCCCCTCCCTTGTCCCCTCCAATCCTCCCCTGTCCCCCCTGGCCTGTCCCTTCCCCGTCGCCCGGTCCCCTCGTCCTTTCTCTGTCCCCTCTCCTGTCCCCCCTGTCCCCCCCTCAGCCCGTCCCGTTCCCGCTGTCCCCCTCAGTCCCTCTGCCCCACATCCCTCCTTGTCCCCATGGTTCCCCTGTCCCCCCTCAGCCCATCCCATCCCCGCTGTCCCCGCATCCCCTCGCTGTCCCTCCTCTCCTGTCCCTCCCACCCCACCCCACCCCATTCCCACCCCATTCCCTTCCCATCCCATCCCATCCCATCCCATCCCATCCCATCCCATCCATCCCATCCCACCCCACCCCACCCCACCCCACCCCACCTCACCCCACCCCATTCCCACCCCATTCCCACCCCATTCCCATCCCATCTCATCCCATCCCATCCCCTCCCATCCCATCCCATCCCACCCCATCCCATCCATCCCATTCCATCCCATCCCATCCCATCCCACCCCACCCCACCTCACCCCACCCCACCCCATTCCCATCCCACCCCACCCCACCCCATCCCACCCCACCCCATCCCATCCCATCCCATCCCACCCCACCCCACCCCACCCCACCCCACCCCACCCCACCCCACCCCACCCCATCCCACCCCACCCCATCCCACCCCACCCCATCCCATCCCATCCCATCCCATCCCATCCCATCCCATCCCATCCCATCCCATCCCACCCCACCCCACCCCACCCCACTCCCATCCCATCCCATCCCATCCCATCCCATCCCACCCCATCCCATCCCCCCCACCCCACCCCATCCCATCCCCGCTGTCCCCCCGCTGTCCCCTCCCTCGGTGACGTTCCTGAGCGCTCGCAGCGGGGGTGCGGGTCGGGGACCCGGTGCGGCGCACGGGGAAGCCGCTCTCGGTGGAGCTGGGCCCGGGCATCCTGGGCTCCATCTTCGACGGGATCCAGCGGCCGCTGCGCGACATCGCCGAGGCCACGCGCAGCATCTACATCCCCCGGGGCACCGACGTCCCCGCGCTGCCGCGACACCTGGCCTGGGACTTTGTCCCCAGCAAGGACATCCGGGTGCGTGACCCCTTCCCTCTGTCCCCTCCCTGTCCCTTTGTCCCATCCCTGTCCTGTCCCCTTTCCCCCTCTGTCTTTCCAGGTCCTCTGTCCCCTCCCTGTCCCTCCCTGTCCCTTCCTTGTCGCCTCCCTGTCCTCTCCTCCCCTTCCCTCTGTCCCCTCCCTGTCCCCTCCTTGTCCCATCCCTGTCCTGTCCCCTCTGTCCCCTCCCGGTCCCTCCCTGTCCCTTCCTTGTCGCCTCCCCGTCCTCTCCTCCCCGTCCTGTCCCCTCTGTCCCCTCTGTCCCCTCCCTGTCCCCTCCCTGTCCTGTCCTCCCCTCCCCTCTGTCCCCTCCCTGTCCCTCCTGTCCCCTCCTTGTCCCCTCCTCGTCCTCCCCCCTTCCCTCTGTCCCCTCCCTGTCCCTCCCGTCCCCTCCCTGTCCCCTCCCTGTCCCATCCCCGTCCTCTCCTCCCCTCCCCGTCCTGTCCCTTCTGTCCCCTCCCTGTCCCCTCCCTGTCCTGTCCTCCCCACTTCCCTCTGTCCCCTCCCTGTCCTCCTGTCCCCTCCCTGTCCCCTCCTTGTCCCATCCCCGTCCTCCTGTCCCCTCCCCTCTGTCCCCTCCCTGTCCCCTCCTTGTCCCATCCCCGTCCTCCCCTCCCCTTCCCTCTGTCCCCTCCCTGTCCCCTCCCCGTCCTGTCCCCTCTGTCCCCTCCCTGTCCCCTCCCTGTCCTGTCCTCCCCTCCCCTCTGTCCCCTCCCTGTCCCTCCTGTCCCCTCCTTGTCCCCTCCCCGCCCTGTCCTCCCCTCCCCTCTGTCCCCTCCCTGTCCCTCCCGTCCCCTCCTTGTCCCATCCCCGTCCTCCCCTCCCCTTCCCTCTGTCCCCTCCCTGTCCCTTTGTCCCATCCCTGTCCTGTCCCCTTTGCCCCTCTGTCTTTCCAGGTCCTCTGTCCCTCCCTGTCCCTTTCTTGTCGCCTCCTCGTCCTCTCCTCCCCTTCCCTCTGTCCCCTCCCTGTCCCCTCCTTGTCCCATCCCTGTCCCCGCCTTGTCCCATCCCCGTCCTGTCCCCTCTGTCCCCTCCCTGTCCCTTTCTTGTCGCCTCCCCGTCCTCTCCTCCCCTCCCCGTCCTGTCCCTTCTGTCCCCTCCCTGTCCCCTCCCTGTCCTGTTCTCCCCTCCCCTCTGTCCCCTCCCTGTCCCTCCCGTCCCCTCCTTGTCCCCTCCTCGTCCTCCCCCCTTCCCTCTGTCCCCTCCCTGTCCCTCCTGTCCCTTCCTTGTCCCCTCCCCGCCCGGTCTTCCTGTCCCCTCTGTCCCCTCCCTGTCCCTCCCGTCCCCTCCTTGTCCCATCCCCGTCCTCCCCTCCCCTCTGTCCCCTCCCTGTCCCTCCTGTCCAGTCATGTCCCCCTATCCCCTCTGTCCCCTCCCTGTCCCCTCCTTGTCCCCTCCTCGTCCTCCCCTCCCTGTCCCTTTGTCCCATCCCTGTCCTGTCCCCTTTTCCCCTCTGTCTTCCCAGGTCCTCTGTCCCCTCCCTGTCCCCTCCCTGTCCCCTCCTTGTCCCATCCCCGTCCTCCCCTCCCCTCTGTCCCCTCCCTGTCCCTCCTGTCCAGTCATGTCCCCCTATCCCCTCTGTCCCCTCCCTGTCCCCTCCTTGTCCCATCCTCGTCCTCCCCTTCCCTCTGTCCCCTCCCTGTCCCCTCCCCGTCCTCTCCCCTCTGTCCCCTCCCTGTCCCCTCCCCGTCCTCTCCCCTCTGTCCCCTCCCTGTCCCTCCTGTCCTCTCCTGTCCCTTCCTTCTCCCCTCCCTCCCCTCCCCTCCGTCTCCTCCCTGTACCTCCTGTCCCCTCCCTGTCCCTCCTGTCCCCTCCTTGTCCCCTCCTCGTCCTCCCCTCCCCTCTGTCCCCTCCCTGTCCCTTTGTCCCATCCCTGGCCCTTTGTCCCATCCCTGTCCTGTCCCCTTTTCCCCTCTGTCTTCCCAGGTCCTCTGTCCCCTCCCTGTCCCCTCCTTGTCCCATCCCCGTCCTCCCCTCCCCTCTGTCCCCTCCCTGTCCCCTCCCTGTCCCCTCCTTGTCCCATCCCCGTCCTCCCCTCCCCTCTGTCCCCTCCCTGTCCCTCCTGTCCAGTCACGTCCTCCTGTCCCCTCACAGCCCCTCCCTGTCCCCTCCCCTCCCTCTGTCCCTCCCTGTCCCCTCCATCCCTCCCCGTTCCCCGGTCCTGTCCCCTCCCTGTCCCCCCCAACCCCCCTCTGTCCCCGCATTGTCCCCCCGGTCCCATCCTGTCCCTGCCATCCTGCATTGTCCCCTCGTTCCCTCCTCCCCTGTCCCCTCCCTGTCCCTCCTGCCAAGGAGGGGCACCCCAAAAAAGGGGGTGGGGACACGCTGACACAGAGGACACAGGGACATGACATGGGGGACATGGGGGGACGCGGGGGGACGCGGGGGGTCGCAGGGACATTGGGGGACACAGGGACATGACATGGGGGACACGGGGGGACACGGGGGGACACGAAAATACGGGGGAGACGGTGACATGGGGGGGACGCGGGAGGACATGGGGGGACACGGTGACATGAGAATATGGGGGACATGGGGGACACGGGGGGGACACGGGGGGACACGATGACATGAGGACACGGGGGGATATGGGGGGACACGGGGGGGATATGGGGGGGATATGGGGGGGACACGAGGGGGACACGGTGACATGAGGACACGGGGGGGACACGGGGGGGACACGGGGGGATATGGGGGGACACGAGGGGGACACGGTGACATGAGGACACGGGGGAGACACGGGGGAGACACGAGGGGGACACGATGACATGAGGACACGGGGGGGACACGGGGGGGACACGGGGGGATATGGGGAGACACGAGGGGGACACGGTGACATGAGGACACGGGGGAGACACGGGGGAGACACGAGGGGGACACGATGACATGAGGACACGGGGGGGACACGGGGGGGACACGGGGGGATATGGGGAGACACGAGGGGGACACGGTGACATGAGGACACGGGGAGACACGAGGGGGACACGATGACATGAGGACATGGGGGGACATGAGGGGGGGGACACGGGGGGGACACGATGACATGAGGACATGGGGGGGACATGAGGGGGGGACACGAGGGGGACACGATGACATGAGGACACGGGGGGGACATGAGGGGGGGACACGGGGGGGACACGATGACATGAGGACACGGGGGGACACGGGGGGGACACGGGGGGACATGGGGGGGGACATGAGGACACGGGGGGGACACGGGGGGACACGATGACATGAGGACACGGAGCGACATGAGGGGGGGACATGGGGGGGGGGGGGAAGGACACGACCACCGCCCTTCCCCCAGCAGCCGGGACGGGGGGCCCGGAGTGTCCCCCGGGGGTCGCTGACGGTGTCCCCTGGCCGTGTCGCCGCCGTGTCCCCAGGTCGGGAGCCACGTGACGGGCGGCGACATTTACGGGACGGTGGCGGAGAATTCGCTGCTGCAGCACCGGCTCATGGTCCCCCCCCGCAGCCGCGGCACCGTCACCTACATCGCCCCCCCCGGGCACTACGGCGTGGCGGTGAGCCGGCCGGGGCTCGTGGGCTCGGTGGGGTCGGTGGGGTCGGTGGGGTCGGGGGTCGGTGGGATCTGTGGGGTCTGTGGGGTCATTGGGGTCGGTGGGGTCTGTGGGGTCCGTGGGCTCCGTGGGGTCGTTGGGGTCCGTGGGATCTCTGGGGTCGGTGGGGTCTGTGGGGTCGGTGGGGTCGGTGGGGTCGGTGGGGTCTGTGGGGTCGGTGGGGTCGGTGGGGTCTGTGGGATCGGTGGGGTCTGTGGGGTCAGTGGGGTCCGTGGGGTCCGTGGGGTCTCTGGGGTCTGTGGGGTCCGTGGGGTCTCTGGGGTCGGTGGGGTCTCTGGGGTCGGTGGGGTCGTTGGGGTCTGTGGGGTCTCTGGGGTCGGTGGGGTCGTTGGGGTCTGTGGGGTCGTTGGGGTCTGTGGGGTTGGTGGGATCGGTGGGGTCTGTGGGGTCGGTGGGGTCTGTGGGGTCCGTGGGTTGTCTGGGGTCATTGGGGTCGGTGGGGTCTGTGGGGTCTGTGGGTTGTCTGGGGTCATTGGGGTCGGTGGGGTCTGTGGGGTCTGTGGGATTTGTGGGGTCGTTGGGGTCTGTGGGGTCGGTGGGGTCGTTGGGGTCGGTGGGGTCAGTGGGGTCGGTGGGGTCCGTGGGGTCGGTGGGGTCCGTGGGGTCCGTGGGGTCGGTGGGGTCGTTGGGGTCTGTGGGGTCTGTGGGGTCGTTGGGGTCCGTGGGGTCCGTGGGGTCTCTGGGGTCGTTGGGGTCTGTGGGGTCGTTGGGGTCTGTGGGGTCCGTGGGGTCCGTGGGGTCCGTGGGGTCTCTGGGGTCATTGGGGTCGGTGGGGTCTGTGGGGTCCGTGGGCTCCGTGGGCTCCGTGGGGTCGTTGGGGTCCGTGGGATCTCTGGGGTCGGTGGGGTCTGTGGGGTCGGTGGGGTCGGTGGGGTCTCTGGGGTCGTTGGGGTCGTTGGGGTCTGTGGGGTCATTGGGGTCGGTGGGGTCGTTGGGGTCGTTGGGGTCTGTGGGGTCGGTGGGGTCGGTGGGGTCTCTGGGGTCGTTGGGGTCGTTGGGATCTGTGGGGTCATTGGGGTCTGTAGGGTCGTTGGGGTCGGTGGGGTCGTTGGGGTCTGTGGGGTTGTTGGGGTCGTTGGGGTCTCTGGGGTCGTTGGGGTCGGTGGGGTCAGTGGGGTCGGTGGGGTCAGTGGGGTCTGTGGGGTCGGTGGGGTCCGTGGGATCTGGATCGGGGGAGTTGCGTTGTTCCTGTAGGGTTCGAGATCAGGATCGGGGTCGGGATCGGGGTCGGGGTCGGGATCGGGGGGGTTGCGTTGTTCTTGTAGGGATCGGGATCGGGGCCAGGGGGGGTTGCATTGTTCCTGTAGGGATCGGGATCGGGTCGGGATCAGGATCGGGGGGGTTTGCACTGTTCCTGTAGGGTCCGGGATCGGGATCGGGGGGGTTTGCACTGTTCCTGTAGGGTTCGGGATCGGGATCGGGATCGGGGGGTTTGCACTGTTCCTGTAGGGTTCGGGGTCGGGATCGGGGTCAGGACTGGGTGGGGGGCATCAGGATCAGGACCGTCGGGGTCGGGATCGTTGGGAGCAGCGGGATGGGGATTGGGGTCGGGATTGGGGTCGGGATTGGGATCCGAGCGTTGCGTTGCTCCTGTAGGGATTGGATGATTGGGATCGGGAGCGGGATCAGGAGTGGGATCGTCGGGATCGGGGTTGGGACTTGGGGCGGGGCAACGGGATCGGGATCAGGGTCGGGATCGGGATTGAGATCAGGATCGGGGTCAAGGCTGGGGGGGGATCGGGATCGGGATTGGGATCGGGATCAGTATCGAGCTCAGGGGGATCGGGTCGGGGTTGGGATCGGGGGGGGGCGGTGGGAGGCGGGGCCGAAAGCGGGATTGAGACGGGGATCATCGGGATCGGGAGCGGGATCGCGGTCGGGATTGGGATCCGGGGAGTGCGCGGCTCCCGCAGGAACCGGGAGGGATCGGGATTCGAGGGATGCGCTGTTCCCGCAGGGATCGGGATTGGGACCGGGGGGTGTGGGCTGATCCCGGGCTGATCCCGGGCCGATCCCGGGTTGATCCCGGGTTGATCCCGCAGGATGTGGTGCTGGAGCTGGAATTCCAGGGGGTCCGGGAGCCGCTCTCCATGATCCAGGTGTGGCCGGTCCGGCAGGTCCGGCCCGTGGCCGAGAAGCTCCCGGCCAATCACCCCCTGCTGACCGGCCAGAGGGTCCTGGACGCGCTCTTCCCGTAGGGATCGGGATCGGGGTCGGGGTCGGGACCGGGATTGGGGTTGGGATCGGGGGCTGTGCTCCTCCCGTCCGGATCGGGATTGGGATCGAGCTTGGGGGATGCGCTGTTTCCACAGGGATCGGGATTGGGATCGGGATTGGAGTCGGGAGCTTTGCGCTGTTCCCGCAGGGATTCGGGGGAGGGAAAAGGGTGGGATGGGGGTGGGGGACGAGGGGGGGAGAGGGGGAAGGGGAGGGAGGGATGGGGACAGGGATGGGGACAGGAACAGGGATGGGGACAAGGACAGGGATGGGGACAGGGACAGGGATGGGGACAAGGACAGGGACAGGGATGAGGACAGGGAAAGATGGAGTTGAGGATAAGGAATGGGGAATGGGGACAGGGATGGGGACAGGGAGAGATGGATTTGGGGACAGGGATGGGGATGGGGAGAGATGGATTTGGGAACAGGGATGGGGACAGGGAGAGATGGATTTGGGGACAGGAATTGGGATGGGGAGAGATGGATTTGGGGACAGGGAGAGATGGATTTGGGGACAGGAATTGGGATGGGGAGAGATGGATTTGGGAACAGGGATGGGGATGGGTACAGGGATGGGGACAGGAAGAGATGGATTTGGGGACAGGAATTGGGATAGGGAGAGATGGATTTGGGGACAGGGATGGGGACGGGGAGAGATGGATTTGGGGACAGGAATTGGGATGGGGAGAGATGGATTTGGGGACAGGGATGGGGACAGGGAGAGATGGATTTGGGGACAGGAATTGGGATAGGGAGAGATGGATTTGGGGACAGGGATGGGGACAGGGAGAGATGGATTTGGGGACAGGGATGGGGACGGGGAGAGATGGATTTGGGAACAGGGATGGGGACGGGGAGAGATGGATTTGGGGACAGGGATTGGGACGGGGAGAGATGGATTTGGGGACAGGAATTGGGATGGAGAGAGATGGATTTGGGGACAGGGATGGGGACAGGGAGAGATGGATTTGGGGACAGGAATTGGGATAGGGAGAGATGGATTTGGGGACAGGGATGGGGATGGGGACAGGGATGGGGACAAGGAGAGATGGATTTGGGGGCAGGAATTGGGATGGGGAGAGATGGATTTGGGGACGGGGAGAGATGGATTTGGGGGCAGGAATTGAGATGGGGACAGGAATTGGGATAGGGAGAGATGGATTTGGGGACAGGGAGAGATGGATTTGGGGACAGGAATTGGGACGGGGAGAGATGGATTTGGGGACAGGGATGGGGATGGGGACAGGGATGAGGACAGGGAGAGATGGATTTGGGGGCAGGAATTGGGATGGGGACATTGATGGGGACAAGGAGAGATGGATTTGGGGGCAGGAATTGGGATAGGGAGAGATGGATTTGGGGACAGGGATGGGAACAAGGAGAGATGGATTTGGGGGCAGGAATTGGGATGGGGACAGGGATGGGGACAGGGAGAGATGGATTTGGGGGCAGGAATTGAGATGGGGACGGGAAACAGCGACAGGACGGGGCTGGGCACAAGGACAGGGATGGCGACGGCAATGGGGACAGGCACAGGGTGGCACCGGGGTCCTGCCACCCCTGTCCCGTGTCCCCAGGTGTGTCCAGGGGGGCACCACGGCCATCCCGGGTGCGTTCGGCTGCGGGAAGACGGTGATTTCCCAATCCCTGTCCAAGTATTCCAACAGCGACGTCATCGTCTACGTGGGGTGCGGCGAGCGCGGCAACGAAATGTCCGAGGTCCTCAGGGACTTCCCCGAGGTGACACGGGGACATCGGGGTGGCACGGGGTGGCACGGGGTGACACGGGGACATCGGGGTGGCATGGGGACCTCGGGGTGCCAAGAGGGGTGGCAGTGACACGGGTGTGCATGGAGGGTCCTCGGGGACTTCCCTGAAGTGACACAGGGTGGCACAGGGACATCGGGGTGGCACGGGGTGGCACGGGGACATCAGGGTGCCAAAGGGGGTGGCAGTGACACGGGTGTTCATGGAGGGTCCTCGGGGACTTCCCTGAAGTGACACAGGGTGGCACGGGGACATCGGGGTGGCACGGGGTGGCACGGGGACATCAGGGTGCCAAAGGGGGTGGCAGTGACACGGGTGTTCATGGAGGGTCCTCAGGGACTTCTTGAGGTGGCACAGGGACATTGGGGTGGCACGGGGACATCGTGGGTGGCATGGGCATGGCAGTGACACGGGTGTTCATGGAGGGTCCTCAGGGACTTCCCTGAAGTGACACGGGGACACGGGGTGGCACGGGGACACCGGGGTGCCAAGGGGATGGCACGGGGACATCGGGGTGGCACGGGGACATCGGGGTGCCAAGAGGGTGGCAGTGACACGGGTGTTCATGGAGGGTCCTCAGGGACTTCTTGAGGTGACACAGGGACATCGGGGTGGCACGGGGACACCGGGGTGCCAAGGGGGTGGCACGGGGACATCAGGGTGCCAAGGGGGTGGCAGTGACACGGGTGTTCATGGAGGGTCCTCAGGGACTTCCCCGAGGTGACACAGGGACAGGGGGGTGGCACAGGGACACCGGGGTGCCAAGGGGGTGGCAGTGACACGGCTGTGCCCAGCTGATCATGGAGGGTCCCTGGGGCTTCCCTGAGGTGACACAGGGACATCGGGGTGGCACGGGGACATCGGGGTGCCAAGGGGGTGGCAGTGACACGGGTGTTCATGGAGGGTCCTCAGGGACTTCCCCGAGGTGACACAGGGACAGGGGGGTGGCACAGGGACATCGGGGTGCCAAGGGGGTGGCACGGGGACATTGGGGTGGCACGGGGACACCGGGGTGCCAAGGGGGGTGGCACGGGGACATTGGGGTGGCACGGGGACACCGGGGTGCCAAGGGGGTGGCAGTGACACGGGTGTTCATGGAGGGTCCTCGGGGACTTCCCCGAGGTGACACGGGGACATCGGGGTGGCACGGGGTGGCACGGGGACATCGGGGAGCCAAGGGGGGTGGCACGGGGACACCGGGGTGCCAAGGGGATGGCACGGGGACATCGGGGTGGCACAGGGACATCGGGGTGCCAAGGGGGTGGCAGTGACACGGCTGTGCCCAGCTGATCGTGGAGGGTCCCTGGGGCTTCCCTGAGGTGACACAGGGACAGGGGGGTGACACAGGGACATTGGGGTGGCACAGGGACAGGGGGTGGCACGGAGACATCGTGGGTGCCAAGGGGGTGGCATGGGGACATCAGGGTGCCAAGGGGGTGGCAGTGACACGGGTGTTCATGGAGGGTCCTCAGGGACTTCCCCGAGGTGACACAGGGACAGGGGGGTGGCACAGGGACACCGGGGTGCCAAGGGGGTGGCAGTGACACGGGTGTTCATGGAAGGTCCTCGGGACTTCCCCGAGGTGACACGGGGGTGGCACGGGGGGTGACAGCGGGTGCCAGGGAGGTGCCAGGAGGTGACACTGCCACCGATGTCCCCAGCTGACCATGGAGGTGGGCGGCCGCTCCGAGTCCATCATGAAGCGCACGACGCTCGTGGCCAACACGTCCAACATGCCGGTGGCCGCCCGCGAGGCCTCCATCTACACCGGTGGGGGAGAGACGGGGACACGGGGGGGTGGGGATGGGGACATGGGGGGGTGGGGATGGGGACACGGGGGGATGGGGACACGGGGTGATGGGGACAGGGACAGGGGGGGATGGGGACAGGGAGGGATGGGGACACGGGGGGAATGGGGATGGGGACACGGGGGGATGGGGACAGGGACATGGGGGGGACAGGGACACGGGGGGGATGGGGACACGGGGGAGACGGGGATGGGGACACGGGGGGATGGGGACACGGGGGGGACAGGGACAGGGACACGGGGGGGACGGGGATGGGGACACGGGAGGGATGGGGACACGGGGGGGACAGGGACACGGGGAGGACGGGGACATGGGGGGGATGGGGACACGGGGGGATGGGGACACGGGGGGGTGGGGACACGGGGGGGTGGGGACACGGGGGGGATGGGGACGGGGACATGGGGGGGATGGGGACAGGGACATAGGGGGGACGGGGACACGGGGGGATGGGGATGGGGACACGGGGGAGACGGGGACAGGGACGTGGGGGGATGGGGACATGGGGGGGATGGGGACACGGGGAGATGGGGATGGGGACACGGGGGGATGGGGACACGGGGGGGGTGGGGACAGGGACGTGGGGGGATGGGGACATGGGGGGCACAGGGACACGGAGGGGATGGGGACGGGGACATGAGGGGGATGGGGACACGGGGGGATGGGGACAGGGACAGGGAGGGGATGGGGACATGGGGGGGGACAGGGACACGGGGAGGACGGGGACATGGGGGGGATGGGGACGGGGACATGGGGGGGACGGGGACATGGGGGGGACGGGGGACACGGGGGGATGGGGACAGGGACACGGAGGGGATGGGGACGGGGGGGACAGGGGCACGGGGGGAATGGGGACAGGGACACGGGGGGGGAATGGGGACAGGGACAGGGAGGGGATGGGGACATGGGGGGGACGGGGATGGGGACATGGGGGGCACAGGGACACGGAGGGGATGGGGACGGGGACATGGGGGGGATGGGGACATGGGGGTCACAGGGAGACGGGGGGGACAGGGACAGGGACATGGGGGGGATGGGGACACGGGGGGCACAGGGAGACGGGGGGGCGGGGATACGGGGGGGACGGGGACGGGGACATGGGGGGGATGGGGACACGGAGGAGATGGGGACAGGGAGGGGATGGAGACACGGGGGGGGCAGGGAGACGGGGGGGACGGGGACAGGGAGACGGGGGGGATGGGGACAGGGAGACGGGGGGATGGGGACAGGGAGACGGGGGGGATGGGGACACGGGGGTCACAGGGAGACGGGGGGGGACGGGGACGGGGACACGGGGGGGATGGGGACACGGAGGGGACGGGGACATGGGGGGGATGCGGACACAGGGGGCGATGGGGACACGGGGGGGGCAGGGACACGGGGAGGGGACAGGGACACGGGGGGGACAAAGGGGACACCGGGAGGGGGCCGGGCAGGGATGGCGCTGTCCCCGGGTGCGTGACACGCGTGACACCCCTTGCACACGCGTGTGTGACACGCGTGACACCCCTTGCACACGCGTGTGTCACAGGGATCACGCTGTCCCCGGGTGTGTGACACGCGTGACACCCCTTGCACACGCGTGTGTGACACGCGTGACACCCCTTGCACACGCGTGTGTCACAGGGATCACGCTCGCCGAGTACTTTCGGGACATGGGGCTCCACAGCTGCCTCCTGGCCGACTCCACGTCCCGCTGGGCCGAGGCGCTGCGCGAGATCTCGGGGCGCCTGGCGGAGATGCCCGCCGGTGAGACCCCAAAATCCCGGGAATTCGGGTGGGAAGTGGGGCTGAGAGGATGGGGAACCCCAAAATCCCGGGAATTCGGGTGGGAAAATGGGGCTGAGAGGATGGGGAACCCCAAAATCCCGGGAATTCGGGTGGAAAGTGGGGCTGAGAGGATGGGGAACCCCAAAAGCCCGGGAATTGGGGTGGAAAGTGGGGCTGAGAGGATGGGGAACCCCAAAATGCCGGGAATTCGGGTGGGAAATGGGGCTGAGGGGATGGGGAACCCCAAAATCCCGGGAATTCGGGTGGGGAAATGGGGCTGAGAGGATGGGGAACCCCAAAATCCCGGGAATTTATGTGGAAAGTGGGGCTGAGAGGATGGGGAACCCCAAAATCCCGGGAATTCGGGGGGAAAATGGGGCTGAGAGGATGGGGAACCCCAAAATCCTGGGAATTCGGAACGGGAAATGGGGCTGAGAGGATGGGGAACCCCAAAATCCCGGGAATTCGGGTGGGGAAAATGGGGCTGAGAGGATGGGGAACCCCAAAATGCCGGGAATTGGGGTGGGGGAAATGGGGCTGAGGGGATGGGGAACCCCAAAATCCCGGGAATTTGGGTGGGAAATGGGGCTGAGAGGATGGGGAACCCCAAAATCCTGCGAATTCGGGTGGGAAATGGGGCTGAGGGGATGGGGAACCCCAAAATCCCGGGAATTCGGGGGGAAAGTGGGGCTGAGAGGATGGGGAACCCCAAAATCCCGGGAATTCGGGGGGAAAATGGAGCTGAGAGGATGGGGAACCCCAAAATGCCGGGAATTCGGGTGGGAAAATGGGGCTGAGAGGATGGGGAACCCCAAAATCCCGGGAATTCGGGTGGGAAAATGGGGCTGAGAGGATGGGGAACCCCAAAATCCCGGGAATTCGGGGGGAAAATGGGGCTGAGAGGATGGGGAACCCCAAAATCCCGGGAATTCGGGGGGAAAATGGGGCTGAGAGGATGGGGAACCCCAAAATCCCGGGAATTGGGGTGGGGGAAATGGGGCTGAGAGGATGGGGAACCCCAAAATCCCGGGAATTCGGGTGGGAAATGGGGCTGAGAGGATGGGGAACCCCAAAATGCCGGGAATTCGGGTGGAAAGTGGGGCTGAGAGGATGGGGAACCCCAAAATCCCGGGAATTGAGGGGTGAAAATGGGGTGAGAGGATGGGGAACCCCAAAATCCCGGGAATTCGGGTGGGAAATGGGGCTGAGAGGATGGGGAACCCCAAAATCCCGGGAATTCGGGTGGGGGAAATGGGGCTGAGAGGATGGGGAACCCCAAAATCCCGGGAATTCGGGGGGAAAATGGGGCTGAGAGGATGGGGAACCCCCAAATCCTGGGAATCCGGGTGGAAAGTGGGGCTGAGAGGATGGGGAACCCCAAAATCCCGGGAATTGAGGGGTGAAAGTGGGGTGAGAGGATGGGGAACCCCAAAATGCCGGGAATTCGGGTGGGAAATGGGGCTGAGAGGATGGGGAACCCCAAAATCCCGGGAATTCGGGGGGAAATGGGGCTGAGGGGATGGGGAACCCCAAAATCCCGGGAATTTATGTGGAAAGTGGGGCTGAGAGGATGGGGAACCCCAAAATGCCGGGAATTCGGGGCGGGAAATGGGGCTGAGAGGATGGGGAACCCCAAAATCCCGGGAATTCGGGTGGGAAATGGGGCTGAGAGGATGGGGAACCCCAAAATCCCGGGAATTCGGGTGGGAAAATGGGGCTGAGAGGATGGGGAACCCCCAAATCCGGGCTGGGGGGACCCCGCGCCCCCTCCCCATCCCCGAGTGACCCCAAATCCGGGCTGGTGGGACCCCGCGCCCCCTCCCCATCCCCGAGTGACCCCAAATCCGGGCTGGGGGGACCCCGCGCCCCCTCCCCATCCCCGAGTGACCCCAAATCCGGGCTGGGGGGACCCCGCGCCCCCTCCCCATCCCCGAGTGACCCCAAATCCGGGCTGGGGGGACCCCGCGCCCCCTCCCCATCCCCGAGTGACCCCAAATCCGGGCTGGGGGGACCCCGCGCCCCCTCCCTCCCCGAGTGACCCCAAATCCGGGCTGGTGGGACCCCGCGCCCCCTCCCCATCCCCGACTGGACCCCAAATCCGGGCTGGTGGGACCCCGCGCCCCCTCCCCATCCCCGAGTGACCCCAAATCCGGGCTGGTGGGACCCCGCGCCCCCTCCCCATCCCCCAAATCACCGCGTGGGGGGCTGCCAACCCCAAACTGCGCGGGGTTTGTGGTTTGGGGGGGCACCCCCGGCCCGGTCTGGCAGTGTCCGGGTGCCACCCGGAGGGGCCGCGGGGACCCGCGGAGGTGGCCCGGGAGGTGCCAGCGGTGTCGGCCCCGCAGACAGTGGCTACCCCGCGTACCTCGGGGCTCGCCTGGCCTCGTTCTACGAGCGCGCGGGGCGGGCGCGGTGCTTGGGGACCCCCGAGCGCGAGGGCAGCGTCAGCATCGTCGGAGCGTGAGTGTCCCCTGGGTGGGGAGGGGGTGACAGGGGTGGGGGGGTGACAGGGGTGGGGGGACCCCGCCCCCCCAGCTCGCCCCAACCCGCCCTCTTCGCCCCCATCCCCCGCAGGGTGTCCCCGCCCGGAGGGGATTTCTCGGATCCCGTCACTTCGGCCACGCTGGGGATCGTGCAGGTGAGGGGACGGAGGGGACAGGGATGGGGATGGGGACAGGGATGGGGACAGGGATGGGATAGAGGGGGGACAGGGATGGGACAGGGATGGGGACGGGGACGGGGATGGGATAGAGGGGACAGGGAGGGGACAGGGGGGACGGGGATGGGGATGGGGATTGGGACGGGGATGGGACAGGGATGGGGAGCAGGGATGGGGATGGGACAGGGATTGGGACAGAGGGGGACAGAGGGGGGACAGGGATGGGACGGGGATGGGGACAGGGATGGGATAGAGGGGGGACAGAGGGGACAGGGACGGGGATGGGACAGGGATGGGGACAGGGGGGACAGGGATGGGGACAGGGATGGGACAAGGATAGGGACGGGAGTGGGGACGGGGCTGGGACTGGGATGGGACAGGGATGGGGACAGGGATGGGATAGAGGGGGGACAGAGGGGACAGGGATGGGGACAGGAGGGGACAGGGATGGGGACAGGGATGGGACAGGGATGGGGACGGGGTACAGGGATGGGGACAGGGATTGGGACAGAGGGGGGACAGGGATGGGGATGGGGACGGGGATGGGATAGAGGGGACAGGGAGGGGACAGGGGGGACGGGGATGGGGATGGGGATTGGGACGGGGATGGGACAGGGATGGGGAGCAGGGATGGGGATGGGACAGGGATTGGGACAGAGGGAGACAGAGGGGGGACAGGGATGGGATGGGGATGGGGACTGGGAGAGGGATGGGACGGGGATGGAGACAGGGATGGGATAGAGGGGACAGGGAGGGGACAGAGGGGACGGGGATGGGGACAGGGATGGGGACGGGGATGGGACTGGGATGGGGACTGGGATGGGACTGGGATGGGACAGGGATGGGACAGAGGGGACAAGGATGGGACAGGGATGGGGACAGGGATGGGGACAGGGATGGGGACAGGCTGTGGGAGACATGAGGGCCACAAGGATCCCCTGTGTGGGGACACGAGGTGACACTCCCCGGTGTTCTGGGGGGGATAAGAGGCTCGGGGACAGGCTGGGTGCCCCGGGGGTGACACTGGGTGACCCTGGGTGACACCGGGTGACACTCCCAGGTGTTCTGGGGGCTGGACAAGAGAGAGAAGGACACGGACACCATGGGTGACAGGGGGGTGACACCGCTGGGTGTTCTGGACCGGCTGGGTGCCCCGGGGGCGACACTGGGTGACACTGGGGTGACACTGGGTGACACCGGGTGACACCGGGTGACACTCCCAGGTGTTCTGGGGGCTGGACAAGAGGGATAAGAAGGACACGGGTACCGTGGGTGACCCGGGGGGTGACACCACTGGGTGTTCTGGGGGGGATAAGAGGCTGGGTGACCCTGGGGTGACACTGGGTGCCCCGGGGGTGACACTGGGGTGACACTGGGTGACACCGGGTGACACTCCCAGGTGTTCTGGGGGCTGGACAAGAGGGATAAGAAGGACACGGCTACCGTGGGTGACCTGGAGGTGACCCAGGAGGTGACACCGCTGGGTGTTCTGGACCGGCTGGGTGCCCTGGGGGTGACACTGGGTGACCCTGGGGTGACACTGGGTGACACTGGGTGACACTGGGTGATACGGGGTGACACTCCCAGGTGTTCTGGGGGCTGGACAAGAGGGATAAGAAGGACACGGGTACCGTGGGTGACACGGGGGTGACCCTGGGGTGACACCGCTGGGTGTTCCGGGGGGATAAGAGGCTGGGTGCCCCGGGGGTGACACTGGGCGACACTGGGCGACACTGGGGTGACACTGGGTGACACCGGGTGACACTCCCAGGTGTTCTGGGGGCTGGACAAGAGAGAGAAGGACACGGACACCGTGGGTGACACGGGGGTGACACTGCTGGGTGTTCTGGCGGGGATAAGAAGCTTGGGGACAGGCTGGGTGACCCGGGGGTGACACTGGGGTGACACTGGGTGACACTGGGTGATACAGGGTGACACTCCCAGGTGTTCTGGGGGCTGGACAAGAGGGATAAGAAGGACACGGGTACCGTGGGTGACACAGGGGGTGACACCGCTGGGTGTTCTGGGGGGGATAAGAGGCTGGGTGACCCTGGGGTGACACTGGGTGACCCTGGGGTGACACTGGGTGACACTGGGGTGACACCGGGTGATACGGGGGTGACACTCCCAGGTGTTCTGGGGGCTGGACAAGAAGCTGGCGCAGCGCAAGCACTTCCCGTCCGTGAACTGGCTGATCTCGTACTCGCGCTACCTGCGGGCGCTGGAGCCGCACTACGAGCGCGCCCACCCCGAGCTGCCCGCGCTGCGCGACCGCGCCCGGCGCATCCTGCAGGAGGAGGAGGAGCTGGCCGAGATCGTGCAGCTCGTGGGGAAGGTGGGGTTGTGGGGTTTGTGGGGTCTGGGGGGTCTGGGGTGTGGGGTTGGGGTCGGGGGAGTGGGATACGGGGTCTGGGATGTGGGGCTTGTGGGGTGTGGGATGTGGGGTCCTGCAGGAGGAGGAGGAGCTGGCCGAGATCGTGCAGCTCGTGGGGAAGGTGGGGTTATGGGGTCTGTGGGGTTTGTGGGGTCTGGGGGGTCTGGGGTGTGGGGTTGGGGTCGGGGGAGTGGGATATGGGGTCTGGGATGTGGGGTCTGGGGTCCTGCAGGAGGAGGAGGAGCTGGCTGAGATCGTGCAGCTTGTGGGGAAGGTGGGGCTGTGGGGTTTGTGGGGTTTGTGGGGTCTGGGGTGTGGGGTTGGGGTCGGGGGAGTGGGATATAGGGTGTGGGATGTGGGGTCTGGGGTCCTGCAGGAGGAGCTGGCCGAGATCGTGCAGCTCGTGGGGAAGGTGGGGTTATGGGGTTTGTGGGGTTTGTGGGGTCTGTGGGGTCTGGAATGTGGGGTTGGGGTCGGGGGAGTGAGATACGGGGTGTGGGATGTGGGGCTTGTGGGGTGTGGGATGTGGGGTCCTGCAGGAGGAGCTGGCCGAGATCGTGCAGCTCGTGGGGAAGGTGGGGTTGTGGGGTCTGTGGGGTCTGGGGGGTCTGGGGTGTGGGGTTGGGGTCGGGGGAGTGAGATACGGGGTGTGGGATGTGGGGCTTGTGGGGTCTGGGATGTGGGGTGTGGGGTCCTGCACGAGGAGCTGGCCGAGATCATGCAGCTCGTGGGGAAGGTGGGGTTGTGGGGTTTGTGGGGTCTGGGGTGTGGGGTTGGGGTCGGGGGAGTGGGATACGTGGTGTGGGATGTGGGGCTTGTGGGGTCTGGGATGTGGGGTGTGGTGTCCTGCACGAGGAGCTGGCCGAGATCGTGCAGCTCGTGGGGAAGGTGGGGTTGTGGGGTTTGTGGGGTTTGTGGGGTCTGGGGGGTCTGGGGTGTGGGGTTGGGGATGGGGGAGTGGGGTATGGGCATAGGGAATGGGATGTGGGGTGTGGGATGTGGGGTCCTGTAGGAGGAGGAGGAGCTGGCCGAGATCGTGCAGCTCGTGGGGAAGGTGGGGTTATGGGGTTTGTGGGGTTTGTGGGGTCTGGGGTGTGGGGTTGGGGTCGGGGGAGTGGGATACGGGGTGTGGGATGTGGGGCTTGTGGGGTCTGGGATGTGGGGTCCTGCAGGAGGAGGAGGAGCTGGCCGAGATCGTGCAGCTCGTGGGGAAGGTGGGGTTGTGGGGTTTGTGGGGTCTGGGGGGTCTGGGGTGTGGGGTTGGGGTCGGGGGAGTGGGATATGGGGTCTGGGATGTGGGGCTTGTGGGGTCTGGGATGTGAGGTCTGGGGTCTGGGATGTGGGGTCTGGGATGTGGGGTGTGGGGTCCTGCAGGAGGAGGAGGAGCTGGCCGAGATCGTGCAGCTCGTGGGGAAGGTGGGGTTGTGGGGTTTGTGGGGTTTGTGGGGTTTGTGGGGTCTGGGGTGTGGGGTTGGGGTCTGGGGTGTGGGAAGGGGCAGTGACAGGACCCCCCCTCCCCCCCCCCATGCCCCCCAGGCGTCGCTGGCCGAGGGTGACAAAGTGACGCTGGAAGTGGCCAAACTGCTCAAGGACGATTTCCTGCAGCAGAACGGCTACTCCGCCTATGACCGGTACCGGGACCCCCCGGACCCCCACCCTGACCCCTGCTCCGCCTATGACCGGTACCGGGACCCCCACCCTGACCCCCACCCTGACCCCCACTCCGCCTATGACCGGTACCGGGACCCCCCACCCTGACCCCCACCCTGACCCCACCCTGACCCCCACCCTGCCCCCCACTCCTCCTATGACCGGTACCGGGACCCCCACCCTGACCCCCACTCCGCCTATGACCGGTACCGGGACCCCCACCCTGACCCCCCGGACCCCCACCCTGACCCCCACTCCGCCTATGACCGGTACCGGGACCCCCCCGAGACCCCCCGGACCCCCCCGAGACCCCCACCCTGACCCCCACCCTGACCCCACCCTGCCCCCCACCCTGACCCCCACTCCGCCTATGACCGGTACCGGGACCCCCCCGAGACCCCCACCCTGACCCCCCCCTGACCCCCACTCTGACCCCCACCCTGCCCCCCGCTCCGCCTATGACCGGTACCGGGACCCCCCGAGACCCCCACCCTGCCCCCCACCCTGCCCCCCAAAAATCCCTCCTGACCCCCCCAAACCCTTCCTGACCCCCTCAAACCCTTCCTGTCCCCCCCAAACCCCCCCCGACCCCCTTAAATCCCTCCTGACCCCCCCGGGACCCTCGCCCAGCTTCTGCCCGTTCTACCAAACCGTGGGCACGCCGCACCCAGACCCCCCCAAACCCCTCCTGACCCCCCCAAATCCCTCCCTGACCCCCCCAAACCCCCCTCACCTTGACTCCTCTTGCCCCCACGACCCTCACGACCCCCCCGGGACCCTCGCCCAGGTTCTGCCCCTTCTACCAAACCGTGGGCACGCCGCACCCAGACCCCCCTAAACCCCTCCTGACCCCCCCAAATCCTTCCCTGACCCCCCAAACCCCCCTCACCTTGACTCCTCTTGCCCTCCACGACCCTCACGACCCCCCCGGGACCCTCGCCCAGGTTCTGCCCCTTCTACAAGACCGTGGCACGCCACACCCAGACCCCCCCCTAACCCCTCCTGAGCCCCCCCAAATCCTTCCCTGACCCCCCCAAACCCCTTCCTGACCCCCTCAAACCCTTCCTGATCTCCCCAAACCCCTCCTGACCCCCCCCAAATCCTTCCCTGACCCCCCAAATCCCCCTCACCTTGACTCCTCTTGCCTCCCACGACCCCCCCGGGACCCTCGCCCAGCTTCTGCCCGTTCTACAAGACCGTGGGGATGCTGCACCCAGACCCCCCTAAACCCCTCCTGACCCCCCTAAACCCCTCCCTGACCCCCCAAACCCCCCTCACCTTGACTCCTCTTGCCCCCCACGACCCTCACGACCCCCCCGGGACCCTCGCCCCAGCTTCTCCCCTTCTACAAGACCGTGGGGATGCTGCAGAACTTGGTCGCCTTCTACGACCTGGCCCGGGGGGCCGTGGAGGGCGCGGGCCCCGAGGAGCACAGGGTCACCTGGGCCACCATCCGCGAGGGGCTCGGGGACATCCTGTACCGCCTGAGCGCCATGAAGTTCAAGGTGGGGGGGCTGGGGGGCTGGGACCCCCATTGGGGGGGTCGGACGTGAAGGTTAAAGGCGGGGAAAAGGGGGGGAGAGCCCCGTTGGGGGGGGTTCTATGGGGGTTTAAGGGGGGGAAAAGGGGGTGAGACCCCCATTGGGGAGTCTTAAGGGGGGGCAAAGGGGGGTGAGACCCCCATTGGGGGGTCCTATGGGGGTTTAAGGGGGGGAAAAGGGGCTGAGACCCCCATTGGGGGGGGTCGGCTGTGAAGGTTAAAGGGGGGGAAAGGGGGGGAGATCCCCGTTGGGGGGGGGTTCTATGGGGGTTTGAGGGGGGGACAAAGGGGGTGAGACCCCCATGGAGGGTCCTATGAGGGGGTTAAGGGGGGACAAAGGGGGTGAGACCCCCATGGAGGGTCCTATGGGGGGGTTAAGGGGGGGAAAAGGGGGTGAGACCCCCATTGGGGGGTCTTAAGGGGGGGGCAAAGGGGGTGAGACCCCCATTGGGGGGTCCTATGGGGGTTTAAGGGGGGGAAAAGGGGGTGAGACCCCCATGGAGGGTTCTATGGGGGTTTAAGGGGGGGGGAAAAGGGGGTGAGACCCCCATGGAGGGTCCTATGAGGGGGTTAAGGGGGGGACAAAGGGGGTGAGACCCCCATGGAGGGTCCTATGGGGGGGTTAAGGGGGGACAAAGGGGGTGAGACCCCCATTGGGGGGTCTTAAGGAGGGGGCAAAGGGGGTGAGACCCCCATTGGGGGGGTCGGACGTGAAGGTTAAAGGGGGGAAAAGGGGGGGGAGATCCCCGTTGGGGGGGGTTCTATGGGGTTTAAGGGGGGGAAAAGGGGGGTGAGACCCCCATGGAGGGTCCTATGGGGGGGTTAAGGGGGGGGAAAGGGGGTGAGACCCCCATTGGGGGGTCCTATGGGGGGGTTAAGGGGGGACAAAGGGGGTGAGACCCCCATGGAGGGTCCTATGGGGGGGTAAGGGGGGACAAAGGGGGTGAGACCCCCATTGGGGGGTCTTAAGGGGGGGTTAAGGGGGGGAAAAGGGGGTGAGACCCCCATTGGGGGGTCTTAAGGGGGGGGCAAAGGGGGTGAGACCCCCATGGAGGGTCCTATGGGGGGATTAAGGGGGGACAAAGGGGGCTGAGACCCCCATTCGGGGGGTCCTATGGGGGGGTTAAGGGGGGACAAAGGGGGTGAGACCCCCCATGGAGGGTCCTATGGGGGGGTTAAGGGGGGACAAAGGGGGTGAGACCCCCATTGGGGGGTCTTAAGGGGGGGGCAAAGGGGGGTGAGACCCCCATTGGGGGGTCCTATGGGGGTTTAAGGGGGGGGACAAAGGGGGTGAGACCCCCATTGGGGGGGTCTTAAGGGGGGGGCAAAGGGGGGTGAGACCCCCATGGAGGTCCCCAGGTGAAGGACAAATTTGGGGGGGGGGAGGATCCCTGGGGGGCCGTGACCCCATTTGGGGGTCCCACACTCCCACACGGTGGATTTTGGGGTGGGGGGGGGGTCCCACACGAAGCCCCTCCCCCTCCCGGGGTGACCCCGCCGTGTCCCCTGTGACAAATTGGGGTTGGTGGGGGGGTGACCCCATTTGGGGGATGACGTCACCGCCTCCCCACGGTGGATTTTTGGGGGGATTGGGGGATTTCGGGGGGGATTGGGGGATTTTTGGAGGGATTGGGGGATTTTTGGGGGGATTTTGGGGGATTTTTGGTGGGATTTTGGGGGATTTTTGGGGGGATTGGGGGATTTTTGGTGGGATTGGGGGAATTTTGGTGGGATTGGGCGGTTTTTGGGGGGATTGGGGGGATTTTTGGGGGGGGGGGGGGTCCCACACGAAGCTCCCCCCCCCTCCCGGGGTGACCCCGCCGTGTCCCCTGTGACAAATTTGGGGTTGGTGGGGGGGGTGACCCCATTTGGGGGATGACGTCACCACCTCCCCCACGGTGGATTTTTGGGGGGATTGGGGGATTTTTGGGGGGATTTTGGGGGATTTTGGGGGGATTGGGCGGTTTTTGGGGGGATTGGGGGATTTCTGGGGGGATTGGGGGAATTTTGGTGGGATTGGGCGGCTTTTGGGGGGATTGGGGGATTTTGGTGGGATTTTGGGGGATTTTTGGGGGGATTGGGGGATTTTTGGTGGGATTGGGGGGTTTTTGGGGGGATTGGGGGATTTTTGGGGGGATTGGGGGTTTTTTGGTGGGATTTTGGGGGGGGTCCCACACGAAGCTCCCCCCCCCTTCCCGGGGTGACCCCGCCGTGTCCCCTGTGACAAATTGGGGTTGGTGGGGGAGGGGGGGGTGACCCCATTTGGGGGATGACGTCACCGCCTCCCCCACGGTGGATTTTTGGGGGGATTGGGGGATTTTTGGTGGGATTGGGGGAATTTTGGTGGGATTGGGGGATTTTGGGGGGATTTTGGGGGGGTTTTGGTGGGATTTTGGGGGGGGTCCCACACGAACCCCCCCCCCCTCCCGGGGTGACCCCACGTCCCTTGTGACAAATTTGGGGTTGGTGGGGGGGGTGACCCCATTTGGGGGATGACGTCACCACCTCCCCAGGGTGGATTTTTGGAGGGATTGGGGGATTTTTGGGGGGATTTTGGGGGATTTTTGGTGGGATTTTGGGGGATTTTGGGGGGGGATTGGGGGTTTTTTGGTGGGATTTTGGGGGGTCCCACACGAAGCTCCCCCCCCCCTCCCGGGGTGACCCCGCCGTGTCCCCTGTGACAAATTGGGGTTGGTGGGGGAGGGGGGGGTGACCCCATTTGGGGGATGACGTCACCGCCTCCCCACGGTGGATTTTTGGGGGGATTGGGGGATTTTTGGGGGGATTTTGGGGGATTTTTGGTGGGATTTTGGGGGATTTTTGGTGGGATTTTGGGGGGATTGGGGGGTTTTTGGGGGGATTTTGGGGGGGGGTCCCTCACGAAGCTCCCCCCCCCGCTTCCCGGGGTGACCCCGCCGTGTCGCCCGCGTGGCCAGGACCCGGTGAAGGATGGCGAGCAGCGCATCCTGGCGTCCTACGCGCAGCTGCAGGAGGAGATGGTGGCCGCGTTCCGCAACCTGGAGGACTGAGAGCGACGGGGGAGGGGGGTGGGGGGCACGCAGGATGGGCGAGGAGGGGTCCCCCGGGGTCGCCTCGCCCCCCCCCCCCCCCCAAATCAATAAAGGGCCGGTGGTGGCTCTGGAGCTCCGGGCGTGGCTTTCCCGAGGAGGGCGGGAGTGGCCGGTGTCCCCTCCCTTGGGGGGGGGGGTGGCACTTGGGGGGGGTCTGGGGGTGTTGGGGGAGGGGGTGGGGTTCGGGTGTTGTCACCTCTGTGGGATGTTGGGGGATGGGGACACCCGGAGAGGGCGGGGGGACACGGAGGGGACAGGCTGGGGGAGGGGGACGGGGGGGGTGACGGGGATGTTCTGGGGAGGGGGGGACACGCTGGGGGGGGACAGGGGGGTGGCAGGGGCAGCTGGGTGGGATGTGGGGACACCCTATGGGTGACAGGGGCAGCTGGGTGGGATATGGGGACAACTCGGGGGGGGGACGGGGACACCTGGGTGGGATGTGGGGACACCCCGGGGGGGGACAGGGGCAGCTGGGTGGGATGTGGGGACACCCCGGGGGGGGACAGGGGCAGCTGGGTGGGATATGGGGACACCCCGGAGGGGACACGGGGGTGACAGGGACACCTGGGTGGGATATGGGGACACCCCAGGGGGTGACAGGGACACCTGGGTGGGATATGGGGACACCCCGGAGGGGACACGGGGGTGACAGGGACACCTGGGTGGGATGTGGGGACACCCTATGGGTGACAGGGACACCCTGGGTGGGATATGGGGACACCCCGGGGGGGGACGGGGACACCCTGGGTGGGATATGGGGACACCCCGGAGGGGAACAGGGGCACCTGGGTGGGATGTGGGGACACCCCGGAGGGGAACAGGGGCACCTGGGTGGGATGTGGGGACACCCTGTGGGTGACAGGGACACCTGGGTGGGACACGGGGACACGCTGGGGGACACACGGGGACACTTTGGCGGGACACGGGGGTGACAGGGACACCCTGGGGGAGACACAGGGGGTGACAGGAACACCCTGGGGGACACAGGGGGACACCTCGGGTGGCACATGGGGTGGCAGGGACACCCTGGGGGGGACACGGGGGTGACAGTGACGCCCTAACTGGGACACAGAGGTGGCAGGACACCCTGGGGGTGACAGGGACACCCTGAGTGGGACACAGAGGTGGCAGGGACACCCTGGAGGTGACAGGGACACCCTGGATGGGACACTGGGGTGACAGTGACGCCCTAACTGGGACACAGAGGTGGCAGGGACACCCTGGATGGGACACGGGGACACCCTGAGTGGGACACAGGGGTGACAGGAACACCCTAACTGGGACACAGAGGTGACAGGAACACCCTGGAGGTGACAGGGACACCCTGAGTGGGACACAGGGGTGACAGGAACACCCTGGGGGTGACAGGGACACCCTGAGTGGGGCACAGAGGTGGCAGGGACACCCTGGATGGGACACTGGGGTGACAGTGACGCCCTAACTGGGACACAGAGGTGGCAGGGACACCCTGGATGGGACACGGGGACACCCTGAGTGGGACACAGGGGTGACAGGAACACCCTGGGGGTGACAGGGACACCCTGAGTGGGACACAGGGGTGGCAGGAACACCCTGGGGGAGACACGGGGACATCCTGGAAGGGACACAGAAGTGGCAGGGACACCCTGGGGGTGACAGGGACACCCTGAGTGGGACACAGGGGTGACAGGGACACCCTGGGGGAGACACGGGACATCCTGGGGGGGACACGGGGACATCCTGGAAGGGACACAGAGGTGGCAGGAACACCGTGGGGGTGACAGTGACACCCTGAGTGGGACACAGAGGTGGCAGGAACACCCTGGATGGGACATGGGGACACCCTGAGTGGGACGTGGGGGTGACAGGGACACCCTGAGTGGGACACAGGGGTGGCAGGAACACCCTGGGGGAGACACGGGACATCCTGGGGGGGACACAGAGGTGACAGGAACACCCTGGATGGGACATGGGGACACCCTGAGTGGGACACAGGGGTGACAGGAACACCCTAACTGGGACACAGAGGTGACAGGAACACCCTGGAGGTGACAGGGACACCCTGAGTGGGACACAGAGGTGACAGGAACACCCTGGATGGGACATGGGGACACCCTGAGTGGGACACAGGGGTGACAGGGACACCCTGGGGGAGACACGGGGGTGACAGTGACGCCCTAACTGGGACACAGAGGTGGCAGGAACACCGTGGGGGTGACAGGGACACCCTGAGTGGGACACAGGGGTGGCAGGAACACCCTAACTGGGACACAGAGGTGACAGGAACACCCTGGAGGTGACAGGGACACCCTGAGTGGGACACAGGGGTGGCAGGAACACCCTGGAGGTGGCAGGGACACCCTGGATGGGACACGGGGACACCCTGAGTGGGACACAGAGGTGGCAGGAACACCCTGGGGGTGACAGGGACACCCTGAGTGGGACACAGGGGTGACAGGAACACCCTGGGGGAGACACGGGACATCCTGGGGGGGACACGGGGACATCCTGGAAGGGACACAGAGGTGGCAGGGACACCCTGGAGGTGACAGGGACACCCTGAGTGGGACACAGGGGTGAGAGGAACACCCTAACTGGGACACAGAGGTGGCAGGAACACCGTGGGGGTGACAGGGACACCCTGAGTGGGACACAGAGGTGGCAGGAACACCGTGGGGGTGACAGGGACACCCTGAGTGGGACACAGGGGTGACAGGAACACCCTGGATGGGACACGGGGGTGACAGTGACGCCCTAACTGGGACACAGAGGTGTCAGGGACACCCTGGGGGTGACAGGGACACCCTGAGTGGGACACAGGGGTGAGAGGAACACCCTAACTGGGACACAGAGGTGTCAGGGACACCCTGGGGGTGACAGGGACACCCTGAGTGGGACACGGGGGTGACAGGGACACCCTGGATGGGACACGGGGACACCCTGGCAGTGACAGCGGCCGCTTGGAGGGGACAACGCACGTCACAGGAGGTGACTCAGGACGCGGCGAGTGGGGGGGGGGGGACACCCCGCGGGGACATTCGGGGACCCCCAGCGCTGCCACGTGGCAGGATCGGGCCCTTTCGGGCAGGGGAGGTGTGACCCCCTCCCCACCCCCCCTGTGTGTGTGTCTGGTGGGGGCTGGGGTCGTGTGTGTGCCCCCCGTGTGTCCCCCCCCCCCCCCCCCGCCCTCCCCGTGTCCCCGCCCCGGCCCGGCCGAGCCGCCGCCCGCGATGTGGGAGCCGCTGCTGCTGCTGCTGCTGCCCCTGGGGCTGGGGGCGGCCCTGGAGACCCCCGGTGGGTGCTGGGTGGTCCCGGGGGTCCCGGGGGGGTCGGGGGTTCTGAAGGGGTTCAGAGGAGTTCAGGGAGTCTCGGGGTTTATGGGGTGTTGGGGGTCAGGGGGTTCTGGGAGGAGTCCTGAGGGTCCAAGGGAGCCTGGGGGGATGCGGGGTGCAGGGGGTCCGGGGGGTCCTGGGGGTTCAGGGGGGGTGCAGGGGGGGTTTAGAGGGTCCGGGGGATGCTGGGGGTGATGGGGGTCCAGGGGGGTCTTGGGGGCTTGGGGGTGCTGGGGGTCGGGGGGGTGCAGGGGGTCAGGGGGTTCAGGGGGGGTTCTGGGGGCGTTTAGAGGGTCCGGGGGGTGCTGGGGGTGATGGGGGTCCAGGGGGGTCTTGGGGGCTTCGGGGTGCTGGGGGTCAGGGGGGTGCTGGGGGTCGGGGGGGTGCAGGGGGCCAGGGGGTTCGGGGGGGTTCAGGGGGGGTTTAGAGGGTCCGGGGGGTGCTGGGGGTGCAGGGGGGTCTTGGGGGCTTCGGAGTGCTGGGGGTCAGGGGGGTGCTGGAGGGCTGTGGGGTGCAGGGGGTCTCTGGGGTTCAGGGGGGGTTCGGGGGGGCGTTTAGAGGGTTCAGGGAGTGCTGGGGGTGATGGGGGTCCAGGGGGGTCTTGGGGGCTTCGGGGTGCTGGGGGTCAGGGGGGTGCTGGGGGTCAGGGAGGTGCTGGAGGGCTGTGGGGTGCAGGGGGTCCGGGGGTCCCGGGGGTTCTGTGTGTTGGGGGGTTCTGGGGGCGTTTAGAGGGTCCGGGGGGTGCTGGGGGTGCAGGGGGGTCTTGGGGGCTTCGGGGTGCTGGGGGTCAGGGGGGTGCTGGGGTTCGGGGGGGTGCAGGGTGTCTCTGGGGTTCAGGGGGGGTTCGGGGGGGGTTTAGAGGGTCCGGGAGATGCTGGGGGTGATGGGGGTCCAGGGGGGTCTTGGGGGCTTCGGGGTGCTGGGGGTCAGGGGGGTGCTGGAGGTCGGGGGGGTGCAGGGGGTCAGGGGGTTCGGGGGGGTTCAGGGGGGGTTTAGAGGGTCCGGGGGGTGATGGGGGTCCAGGGGGGTCTTGGGGGCTTCGGGGTGCTGGGGGTCAGGGGGGTGCTGGAGGGCTGTGGGGTGCAGGGGGTCTCTGGGGTTCAGGGGGGATTCGGGGGGGGTTTAGAGGGTCCGGGGGGTGCTGGGGTGATGGGGGTGCAGGGGGGTTCGGGGGGGCTTCGGGGTGCTGGGGGTCAGGGGGGTGCTGGGGTTCGGGGGGGTGCAGGGGGTCTCTGGGGTTCAGGGGAGGTTCGGGGGGGGTTTAGAGGGTCCGGGGGGTGCTGGGGGTCCAGGGGGGTCTTGGGGGCTTCGGGGTGCTGGGGGTCAGGGGGGTGCTGGGGTTCGGGGGGGTGCAGGGGGTCTCTGGGGTTCAGGGGGGGTTCGGGGGGGGTTTAGAGGGTCCGGGGAGTGCTGGGGTGATGGGGGTCCAGGGGGGTCTTGGGGGCTTCGGGGTGCTGGGGGTCAGGGGGGTGCTGGAGGTCGGGGGGGTGCAGGGGGTCCGGGGGTCCCTGGGGTTCTGTGGGTCGGGGGGTTCTGGGGGGGTTTAGAGGGTCCGGGGTGTGCTGGGGGTCAGGGGGGTGCTGGAGGTCGGGGGGGTGCAGGGGGTCCGGGGGTCTCGGGGGTTCTGTGGGTCGGGGGGTTCTGGGGGGGTTTAGAAGGTCCGGGGGGTGCTGGGGGTCCAGGGGGGTGCTGGGGTTCAGGGGGGTCTCTGGGGTTCTGCGGGTCGGGGGGTTCAGGGGGGGTTCAGAGGGTCCGGGAGGTGCTGGGGGTCCGGGGAGTGCGGGAGCTCCGGGGGTCTCGGGGGTCCTGGGGGTCCGAGGGGTTTTGGGGGGGTGGGGGAAGCGTTCAGTGGGTCCGGGGGGGCTGGGAGGGGGGGGGTCCCTGGGGGTACAGGGGGGGGTTGGGTGTGCGGGGGGTTTTGGGGTCCAGGGGAGGGATCTGAGGGGTGCGGGGCTGGGGGGCTGCGGGAGCCGGGGCTGGAGGAGATGTCGCCGTCCCGGTCCCCGCCCCGGTCCCCGTCCCCGCCCCTGTCCGGAGCTGGGGCTGGTGGCGGTCCCCGAGTGTCCCTCAGGGGCGAGTCACGGTCACGGTGTCACCCCCGGGGTCCCTCAGCGGGGTCCCTCCGCGGTGTCCCCCCCGTCACGGTCACGGTGTCACCCCCGGGGTCCCTCAGCGGGGTCCCCACCACCCATGGGACGGTGTCACCCCCAGGGTCCCTCAGCGGGGTCCCCACCACCCATGGTCACGGTGTCACCCCCAGGGTCCCTCAGCGGGGTCCCCACCACCCATGGGACAGGGACAGCCCCCGGGGTCCCTCAGCGGGGTCCCCACCACCCGTGGGACGGTGTCACCCCCGGGGTCCCTCAGCAGGGTCCCCACCACCCATGGTCACGGTGTCACCCCCAGGGTCCCTCAGCGGGGTCCCCCCCACCCACGGTCACGGTGTCACCCCCAGGGTCCCTCAGCAGTGTCCCTCCCGTCACGGTCACGGTGTCACCCCCAGGGTCCCTCAGCGGTGTCCCCACCCCCGTCACGGTCACGGTGTCACCCCCAGGGTCCCTCAGCAGTGTCCCCCCCACCCATGGGACGGTGTCACCCCCAGGGTCCCTCAGCGGGGTCCCTCAGCAGTGTCCCCACCACCCATGGGACAGGGACAGCCCCCAGGGTCCCTCAGCGGGGTCCCCACCACCCATGGGACGGTGACAGCCCCCGGGGTCCCTCAGCGGGGTCCCTCAGCAGTGTCCCCCCCGTCACGGTCACGGTGTCACCCCCGGGGTCCCTCAGCGGGGTCCCCACCACCCGTGGGACAGGGACAGCCCCCGGGGTCCCTCAGCGGTGTCCCCCTCCCGTCACGGTCACGGTGTCACCCCCAAGGGTCCCTCGGCGGGGTCCCCACCACCCATGGGACAGCGACAGCCCCCAGTGTCCCCCCCCCGCCCCACCACGGGTGGGTGCCAGTGTCACCTGTCCCCGTAATCCCCAGTGCCACCCGCTGCCCCTCCCCGTTGTCCCCAGCTCCGGTGACGCTCCCCGTTGTCCCCAGGCCCCGGTGACCCCTCGGGGGGCTGCGGGCCGTGCCACAGCCCCCACGGTGGCCGTGCGGTGACCAACGCCACCCTGGGCGCCAATGTCACCCTGGGGTGTCCCGCGGCGGGGGCTCCCCTGGGCCGGCTGCTGGCGGTGCGGTGGCACTTTCGGGGTGACCCCGCGCTCCCCGCTGTCCCCGTGTGCGTCCGGGGCCGGGGTCCCCCGCGCTGTCACCCCCCTTACGGTGACAGGGCCACGCTGGTGGCCCCCGATGTCCCCCCCGGCTCGCTGGCGCTGCGGGACCTGCGGGGGGGGGACAGTGGCACCTTCACGTGTCTGCTCGTGGGGGACAGCGACTGCGCCTGCGGGACCGTGACACTGCGGCTGCGCGCCGGTGAGACCCCCGGGACCCCCCCCGAGACCCCCGGAACCTCCCCCGAGACCCCCACCCCCGGATCCACCACCGAGACCCCCCCGAGACCCCCGGAACCTCCCCCGAGACCCCCACCCCCGGATCCCCCACCGAGACCCCCGGAACCTCCCCTGAGACCCCCACCCCCGGATCCCCCACCGAGATCCCCCCGAGACCCCCGGAACCTCCCCTGAGACCCCCAGGACCTCCCCTGGGACCCCCACCCCGGGATCCCCCACCGAGATTCCCCCCAAGACCCCCGGAACCTCCCCTGAGACCCCCAGGACCTCCCCTGGGACCCCCACCCCGGGATCCCCCACCGAGATCCCCCTGAGACCCCCCCACCCCTGAACCTCCCCCGAGACCCCCACCCCGGGATCCCCCACCGAGACCCCCGGAACCTCCCCCGAGACCCCCGGAACCTCCCCGAGACCCCCGAGACCTCCCCCGAGACCCCCGGAACCTCCCCTGAGACCCCCGCCCCGGGACCCCCCCCCAGGAACACGCCCGACCTGAGACCCCCCAGGACCCCTGACCTAAGACCCCCACACTGAGACCCCCGCCCTGAGACCCTCACACGAGACCCCCGCCCCGGGAACCCCATCTGGGACCCCCAACCCGCGACCCCCGCCCTGAGACCCTCACCCTGAGACCTTCACCGGTGTAGGGTCTCTCTGGGGGGGCTCTGTGGGATTTGGGGGGCTCTGGGGGGGGCTCTGTGGGATTTGGGGGGCTCTGTGGGATTTGGGGGTGCAGCCCCTGAGGGTCCCACCTGTCGCCCCCCCTGCTCCCCCCCAGGTGTCCCCTGCAGCCCCCCCCGCTCCGGGACCCCTCCTCGCGGCGGCCGCGGCATCGTCATCATCGTCACCGTCATTGTCGCTGTCGTTGGCACCGCGCTGCTGCTGCTGCCACCGGCCCGCGGGCGCTGACACCCGTGTGTGTCCCCAGTGTCCCCAGTGTCCCCAGTGTCCCCATGTCCCCATGTCCCCAAGTGTCCCCATGTCCCCCATGTCCCCGGTGTCCCCATGTCCCCCATGTCCCCCATGTCCCCAGTGTCCCCAGTGTCCCCATGTCCCCATGTCCCCAGTGTCCCCATGTCCCCCATGTCCCCCATGTCCCCGGTGTCCCTGTCCCCCTGACCCCAATGTCTCTCTATGGTCCCTTTGTCCCCCACATCCCCAATGTCCTGTCCCCAATGTCCCTGACCCCGCTGTCCCCATATCCCCGTGTCCCCCATGTCCTGTCCCCAATGTCCCCCATATCTCCAGTGTCCCTTTCCCTATGTCCCCAATGTCCCCAATGTCCCCAATGTCCCCAATGTCCCCCATATCTCCAGTGTCCCTGTCCCCCACATCCCCAGTGTCCCTTTCCCCCATATCTCCAGTGTCCCCAATGTCCCCATGTCCCAAATGTCCCCCATATCTCCAGTGTCCCCAATGTCCCCCATATCTCCAATGTCCCTTTCCCCCATGTCCCCAATGTCCCTGACCCCGCTGTCCCCATATCCCTGTGTCCCCCCCATCCTGTCCCCGCTGTCCCCAATGTCCCCCATGTCCCCAGTGTCCCTGTCCCCATGTCCCCAATGTCCCTGACCCCGCTGTCCCCATATCCCCGTGTCCCCCCCGTCCTGTCCCCGCTGTCCCCAATGTCCCCCATATCTCCAGTGTCCCTTTCCCCCATGTCCCCAATGTCCCTGACCCCGCTGTCCCCATATCCCCGTGTCCCCCCCGTCCTGTCCCCGCTGTCCCCAATGTCCCCTCTCCACCCGGCTGCCCGCAGGGTCCCGAGCCCACCCTGGGCTGGCCCTGCCTCGGGGATGTCACCTGCTGTCCCCAAGGCGCTGGCGGGACCCGCCTGTGTCGCCGGGGGTGACCCCGGCCCTGTCCCCCCCCCCCTCCCCCTCAGTGTCACCCGGGTGGGGACAAACTCGTGCCACCTCAGCAGCCGGGTGGCCGCAGCGCCCAGAGCCTTCCCCCATTGTGTCCCCAACAATGGCAGTGCCACGTGCCAGGGGCCCTGTCCCCTCCCGGGGGACGGAGCAGGGACACGGGGACAGCAGGACACGGGGACAGCAGGACACGGGGACAGGTGGCCATGGGGCAGCGGCGCAGCGGCTGCTGAAGGCGGGTGAGTGCCGGGGGGACTGTCCCCAGTGTCCCCAGTGTCCCCAATGTCCCCAGTGTCCCCAGTGTCCCCACCCCTGTGTCCCCCCTCTGGTGTCCCCTAGGGACGTCCCTGGTGTCCCCCTCCACTCCAGAGGGTCCCCAGGGCCACCCCCGGGTATCTCCTTACCCCAGAAATGTCCCCACGGGTGTCCCCAACATCCCCCGGAGATGTCACCCACGGCTACCCCCGAGTCCCCAGGGATGTCCTCTGTGTCCCCCAGAGATGCCGCACCCCTGGGTGTCCCCATTTCCCCCAGGGATGTCCCCGTGGGTGTCCCCTGTGTTCCCACGAGATGCCAGCCTGGGGACCCTCGTGTCGCCCAGAGATGTCCCTAAAAGTGTCCCCAAAAATCCCCTGGAGATGCCACCCCCGTGTCCCCCCCCGTCCCCACAAGTGTCCCTATGATTATCCCCCGTGTCCCCTCCAGATGCCACCCCCGGGTACCCCCCTGTCCCCCCAGATGTGTCCCCACGGGTGTCGTCCAGAAATGTCCCCGTGGGTGTCCCCCATGTCCCCTACAGATGTCCCCAGGGCTGTCCTCGTGTACCCCAGAGATGTCCCTACGCTGTCCCCGTGTCCTGCCACTGTCCCCACGTCCCTGCTGCTGTCCCCACTCTGTCCCCCTGTCCCTGAGAGACATCCCCACGCTGTCCCCATGTCCCCACACTGTCCCTGTGTACCCCAGAGATGTCCCCACGCTGTCCCCGTGTCCCTGCCACTGTCCCCACCGCTGTCCCCACACTGTCCTGATGTCCCCCAGAGATGTCCCCACGCTGTCCCTGTGTCCTGCCACTGTCCCCACGTCCCTGCTGCTGTCCCCACTGCTGTCCCCACGCTTTCCCCACGCTGTCCTGATGTCCCCCAGAGATGTCCCCACGCTGTCCCCCTGTCCCCACTGCTGTCCCCACATCCCTGACACTGTCCCCACACTGTCCCCTGTCCCCACACTGTCCCCAGGGCTGTCCCCATGTCCCTGCCACTGTCCCCACACTGTCCCCACTGCTGTCCCCTTGTCCCCACACTGTCCCCCTGTCCCCACCGCTGTCCCCAGGGCTGTCCCCACGTCCCTGCCATTGTCCCCACGTCCCTGCCACTGTCCCCACTGCTGTCCCCACTACTGTCCCCTTGTCCCCACGCTGTCCCCACGCTTTCCCCACGCTGTCCTGATGTCCCCCAGAGATATCCCCACTGCTGTCCCCGTGTCCCCACCGCTGTCCCCGCGTCCCTGCCACTGTCCCCACTACTGTCCCCTTGTCCCCACTGCTGTCCCCTTGTCCCCACTGCTGTCCCCACGCTGTCCTGATGTCCCCCAGAGATATCCCCACGCTGTCCCCCTGTCCCCACTGCTGTCCCCACGTCCCTGCCACTGTCCCCACACTGTCCCCACTGCTGTCCCCTTGTCCCCACGCTGTCCCCCTGTCCCCACCGCTGTCCCCAGGGGCTGTCCCCACGTCCCTGCCACTGTCCCCACTGCTGTCCCCTTGTCCCCACTGCTGTCCTGATGTCCCCCAGAGATATCCCCACGCTGTCCCCCTGTCCCCACCGCTGTCCCCACGTCCCTGCCACTGTCCCCACACTGTCCCCCTGTCCCCACGCTGTCCCCAGGGCTGTCCCCACGTCCCTGCCACTGTCCCCACTGCTGTCCCCCTGTCCCCACTGCTGTCCCCTTGTCCCCACGCTGTCCTGATGTCCCCCAGAGATATCCCCACGCTGTCCCCCTGTCCCCACTGCTGTCCTCACATCCCTGACACTGTCCCCACACTGTCCCCATGTCCCCACCGCTGTCCCCTGTCCCCACACTGTCCCCAGGGCTGTCCCCATGTCCCTGACACTGTCCCCACACTGTCCCCACTGCTGTCCCCCTGTCCCCATGCTGTCCCCAGGGCTGTCCCCATGTCCCTGACACTGTCCCCACACTGTCCCCACTGCTGTCCCCTTGTCCCCACTGCTGTCCTGATGTCCCCCAGAGATGTCCCCACGCTGTCCCCGTGTCCCCACCGCTGTCCCCAGGGGCTGTCCCCACATCCCTGCCACTGTCCCCACGCTGTCCCCAGAGCTGTCCCCATGTCCCCACACTGTCCCCCTGTCCCCACCGCTGTCCCCAGGGCTGTCCCCACGTCCCTGCCACTGTCCCCACTGCTGTCCCCCTGTCCCCACTGCTGTCCTGATGTCCCCCAGAGATATCCCCACGCTGTCCCCACGTCCCCACTGCTGTCCCCCTGTCCCTACACTGTCCCCAGGGCTGTCCCCATGTCCCTGACACTGTCCCCACGCTGTCCCCACTGCTGTCCCCTTGTCCCCACGCTGTCCCCACTGCTGTCCCCCTGTCCCCACTACTGTCCCCCTGTCCCCACTGCTGTCCCCCTGTCCCCACTACTGTCCCCCTGTCCCCACGCTGTCCTGATGTCCCCCAGAGATATCCCCACGCTGTCCCCGTGTCCCCACCGCTGTCCCCACGCTGTCCCCACCGCTGTCCCCGTGTCCCCGCAGGATGCCGGCGGCCGGGGGGCTGCTGTGCGGGGCCAGTGGCCTGGCCCTGCTGGTGGCCGCCACCGCCACCCATTTCTGGGTGCAGCGCCGGGCGCCGGGGGGCACGGCCAGCCTGGGGCTGTGGCACGGCTGCCTCGGGGGACAGTGCCACCCCCACGCCACCACCCCAGGTACGCCCCGGGGCTGGGGGGGGGGGGGCTCAGCAGGGTGGGAATTGGGGAGGGGGGATGGGTCGGGAGCTGTCCCCAATGTCCCCACCCCTGGGTCCCCTCTGTGCTGTCCCCTCGGGGTGTCCCTGGTGTCCCCCTCCACTCCAGAGGGTCCCCAAAGGTGCCACCGCCGGGTAACCGCTTACCCCCAAATGTCCCCACGGGTGTCCCCAGCACCCCCCCGCAGATGTCACCCCCGGGTGGGGGGGTGTCACCCCCGCGTGTCCCCGCGGTGTCCCCAAGCCGTGTCCCCGTTCCCCCCCACCCCCAGCGCTCCTGGAGGCCACGCGGGTGCTGATGCTGCTCTCGGTGGTCGCCGCCGCCGCCGGACTCGCCCTGGGCCTGTCCGTGGGGGCCAGCGGGGGCCGGCGGGCGCGGGCACGAGTGGCCGGGGCCACCCTGCTGCTGGCGGGTACGTGGGGACAGAGGGGACACGGGGGGTGGGGGGGACTTGGGGACCGTCCCCAGGCTGAGGGGGGCGGGGGGGGGGCATCGCTGGGCTGAGCGGGGATAGGGCTCGGCAGGGTGGGAATTTGGGGAGGGGGGGGTGTCGTCAGTGCGCTGAGCTGTGCCCGGTCTCAGCCGTGCCCGGTCTCAGCCGTGCCCATCACTGCTGCGCTGAGCTGTGCCCGGTCTCTGCCGAGTCCCTCTGCCCCCTCCCGTGTCCCCTGACCCCCCCCGTGCCCCCTGCCCCCCATCCCCTGACCCCTCCCGTGTCCTCTGCCCCCCTCCCGTGCCCCCTGCCCCCCCGTATCCCTCTGCCCCCCATCACCTGACCCCCCCCGTGTCCCCTGATCCCCCCGTGCCCTCTGCCCCCCCTCCCGTGTCCCCTGACACCCCCCGTGCCCCCTGCCCCCCATCCCCTGACCCCTCCCGCGTCCTCTTCCCCCCTCCCGTGCCCCCTGCCCCCCCGTGTCCCTCTGCCCCCCCATCACCTGACCCCCCCATGTCCCTCTGCCCCCCCCGCCCCCTGCCCCCCCCGTGTCCCTCTGCCCCCCCACCACCTGACCCCTCCCCATGTCCCCTGCCCCCCGTGCCCACTGCCCCCTCCTGTGTCCCCTGTCCCCCCATCCCCTGACCCCCCCATGTCCCCTGACCCCCCCATGCCCCCTGACCCCCCCATGTCCCTCTGCCCCCCCATCCCCTGACCCCCCCATGTCCCCTGACCCCCCCATGCCCCCTGACCCCCCCATGTCCCTCTGCCCCCCCATCCCCTGACCCCCCCATGTCCCCTGACCCCCCCATGCCCCCTGACCCCCCCATGTCCCTCTGCCCCCCCATCCCCTGACCCCCCCATGCCCCCTGCCCCTCCCCTGCCCCCTGCCCCCCCGTGTCCCTCTGCCCCCCCATCACCTGACCCCCCCCCTGCCCCCTGACCCCCCCTGCCCCCCTGCCCCCCCGTGTCCCTCTGCCCCCCCATCCCCTGGCCCCCCCCTGCCCCCTGACCCCCCCTGCCCCCCTGCCCCCCCCGTGTCCCCCAGGGCTGCTGGCGCTGCTGGGGCTCGGGGTGTACTCGGGGGGGACCCTGACCCTGCTGGGGCCGCTGCGCGGCTCCTGGAGCTTCTCCTGGTCCTACATCCTGGGCTGGGTGGCCGTGGTGCTGCTGGGCTCCGCAGGTAGCGGCACGGGGGGGCACGGCGGGGGCACGGGGGTCGGGGGGGGGCACGGGGGTCGGGGGGGGTCCAGGGGATTCGGAGGTGAAGGGGATTTGGGGGAGTGAAGGGGATTTAGGGGAGTGAAGGGGATTTGGGGGGGGTCACTGCTGCGCTGAGCTGTGCCCGGGCTCTGTGCTGGGAATTGGAGGGGGGCATGGGAACTGGGGGGCACGGGGGTCGGGGGGGATCACAGGGGTCGGGGGGGGTCATGGGGATTTGGGGGGGTCATGGGGGTAGGGGGGTGAAGGGGATTTGGGGGGGTGAAGGGGATTTGGGGGGGGGTCACTGCTGCGCTGAGCTGTGCCCGGGCTCTGCGCTGGGAATTGGAGGGGGGCATGGGAACTGGGGGGCACGGGGGTCGGGGGGGGCACGGAGATTTGGGGGGGTCACGGAGGTCGGGGGGAGTCACGGGGATTTGGGGGGGTCATGGGGAACGGGGGGGTCACGGAGATTGGAGGGTGAAGGGGATTTGGGGGGTCACTGCTGCGCTGAGCTGTGCCCGGGCTCTGCGCTGGGAATTGGGGGATTTGGGGGGGTCATGGGGGTCGGGGGGGGTCACAGGGATTGGGGGGGTGAAGGGGATTTGGGGGGGTCACGGGGATTTGGGGGAGTGAAGGGGGATTTGGGGGGGTGAAGGGGATTTGGGGGGGGGTCACTGCTGCGCTGAGCTGTGCCCGGGCTCTGCGCTGGGAATTGGAGGGGGGCATGGGAACTGGGGGGCACGGGGGTCGGGGGGGGCACGGGAGATTTGGGGGGGTCACAGGGGTTGGGGGGGTTCACGGGGATTTGGGGGTGAAGGGGATTTGGGGAGTGAAGGGGGATTTGGGGGGGGTCACTGCTGCGCTGAGCTGTGCCCGGGCTCTGCACTGGGAATTGGGGGATTTGGGGGGGTCATGGGGGTCGGGGGGGTCACGGGGATTTGGGGGGTCATGGGGATTTGGGGGGGGTCATGGGGGTAGGGGGGTGAAGGGGATTTGGGGGGGTGAAGGAGATTTGGGGGGGTCACTGCTGCGCTGAGCTGTGCCCGGGCTCTGCGCTGGGAATTGGGGGATTTGGGGGGGTCATGGGGGTCGGGGGGGTCACGGGGATTTGGGGGGTGAAGGGGATTTGGGGGGGTGAAGGGGATTTGGGGGGGTCACTGCTGCTGTGCTGAGCTGTGCCCGAGCTCTGCGCTGGGAATTGGAGGGGGGCATGGGAACTGGGGGGCACGGGGGTCGGGGGGGGGCACGGAGATTTGGGGGGGTCACAGGGGTCGGGGGGGGTCACGGGGATTTGGGGGTGAAGGGGATTTGGGGGAGTGAAGGGGATTTGGGGAGTGAAGGGGATTTGGGGGGGTCACTGCTGCGCTGAGCTGTGCCCGGGCTCTGCGCTGGGAATTGGGGGATTTGGGGGGGTCATGGGGGTCGGGGGGGTCATAGGGATTGGGGGGGTGAAGGGGATTTGGGGGGTGAAGGGGATTTGGGGGGGGTCATGGGGATTTGGGGGGGGTCATGGGGGTAGGGGGGGTCACGGGGATTTGGGGGGTGAAGGGGATTTGGGGGTGAAGGGGATTTGGGGGGTGAAGGGGATTTGGGGGGGGGTCATGGGGATTTGGGGGGGTCATGGGGGTCGGGGGGGTCACGGGGATTTGGGGGGTGAAGGGGATTTGGGGGGGTCATGGGGATTTGGGGGGGGTCATGGGGGTCGGGGGGGTGAAGGGGATTTGGGGGGGTCACTGCGGCGCTGAGCTTTGCCCGGGCTCTGCACTGGGAATTGGGGGATTTGGGGGGGTCACGGGGGTCGGGGGGGTCACTGGGATTGGGGGGGTGAAGGGGATTTGGGGGGTGAAGGGGATTTGGGGAGTGAAGGGGATTTGGGGGGTGAAGGGGGATTTGGGGGGGGTCACTGCTGCGCTGAGCTGTGCCCGGGCTCTGCGCTGGGAATTGGGGGATGTGGGGGGGTCATGGGGGTCGGGGGGGTCATAGGGATTGGGGGGGTGAAGGGGATTTGGGGGGTGAAGGGGATTGGGGGGGTGAAGGGGATTTGGGGGTCACTGCTGCGCTGAGCTGTGCCCGGGCTCTGCGCTGGGAATTGGAGGGGGGCATGGGAACTGGGGGGCACGGGGGTCGGGGGGGGGGCACGGAGATTTGGGGGGGTCACAGGGGTTGGGGGGGTTCACGGGGATTTGGGGGTGAAGGGGATTTGGGGGAGTGAAGGGGATTTGGGGGGTGAAGGGGGATTTGGGGGGGGTCACTGCTGCGCTGAGCTGTGCCCGGGCTCTGCACTGGGAATTGGGGGATTTGGGGGGGTCATGGGGGTCGGGGGTCATAGGGATTTGGGGGTGAAGGGGATTTGGGGGGGTCACGGGGATTTGGGGGAGTGAAGGGGATTTGGGGGGGTCACGGGGATTTGGGGGGGTCATGGGGGTAGGGGGGTGAAGGGGATTTGGGGGGTGAAGGGGATTTGGGGGGTGAAGGGGATTTGGGGGGGGTCATGGGGATTTGGGGGGGTCACGGGGGTCGGGGGGGTCACGGGGATTTGGGGGGTGAAGGGGGATTTGGGGGGTAAAGGAGATTTGGGGGGATGAAGGGGATTTGGGGGGGCGAAGGCGATTTGGGGGGGTCACGGGGATTGGGGGGTGAAGGGGATTTGGGGGGGTCACGGGGAACGGGGGAGTCACGGGGATTTTGGGGGGGGGGTCCCGGGGATTTTGGGGGGGGGGTCCCGGGAATTTTCGGGGGGGGTCACGGGAGTGGGGGAGGGTCAAGCGGCTTCGGGGGGTCCCGGGCATTGGGTGCTGCACTGAGCTGTGCCCGGGCTCTGCAATGGGGTGGGAGACCCCCCCCCTCCCCAAATTTTTGGGGGGGGCATTTTGGGGGTCCCCAACCCCCCTCCCCCCCCCTCCCCCCAGGGCTTTTCCACCTCTGCGCCGCTTCCAAGGATCCGTCCCCGGAGAGCTCCGAAATTGGGGGGTCCTGAGGGGTCCTGGGTGCCCTGGGGGGGGGGTCCCCACCCCAATTTGGGGTGCCGTGGGTGTGGTCACTGCTGTGCTGAGCTGTGTCCGGCCTCTGCTGATCCCCTCCCCCCCCCCCCCCCATTCCCGGTTTTTTCCCCCTTTTCCCAAATTTTGCTGTGCCAATAAATGCGCCCCCCCCCTCCCCCCCCCCCCCCGGGGTTTCCCTGTGGGATCCGGGGGGATTTGGGGCTCCCAAAATTTCCTGGGGGGTCCCAAAATTTCCTGGGGGTGTCGGTGACGGCCCCCCACCTCCCCCCCCTCCCTCCCATCCTCCCTGTTCCGCGGGAAGGAACTGGGATATGGGGGGGGGGGGGGATAATTGGGAGGGACATGGGGGCCACTGGGAGCCACTGGGATCACTGGGAGTGCCATGGGGGGATCACTGGGAGCACTGGGAGCGCTGGGAGGTCCATGGGGGGATCACTGGGAGCACTGGGAGGTGCATGGTGGATCACTGGGAGCACTGGGAGGTCCATGGGGGATCACTGGGAGCCACTGGCAGCACTGGGAGTGCCATGGGGGGATCACTGGGAGCACTGGGAGGTCCATGGGTGAATCACTGGGAAGCACTGGGAAGCACTGGGAGGTCCATGGGTGAATCACTGGGAGCCACTGGGAGCCACTGGGAGCACTGGGAGTGCCATGGGTGAATCACTGGGAAGCACTGGGAAGCACTGGGAAGCACTGGGAGGTCCATGGGTGAATCACTGGGAGCACTGGGAAGCACTGGGAGGTCCATGGGGGATCACTGGGAGCACTGGGAGCACTGGGAGTGCCATGGGGGGACCACTGGGATCACTGGAGAGCGCTGGGAGGTCCATGGGGGGATCACTGGGAGCACTGGGAGCCACTGGGAGGTCCATGGGGGGATCACTGGGAAGCACTGGGAGGTCCGTGGGGGGATCACTGGGAGCACTGGGAGGTGCATGGTGGATCACTGGGAGCACTGGGAGGTCCATGGGGGATCACTGGGAGCCACTGGGAGCACTGGGAGTGCCATGGGGGGATCACTGGGAGCACTGGGAGGTCCATGGGGGGATCACTGGGAGCACTGGGAGAATTGGGAGGTCCATGGGGGATCACTGGGAAGCACCGGGAGCACTGGGAGGTCCATGGGGAGATCACTGGGAGCACTGGGAGGTCCATGGGTGAATCACTGGGAATCACTGGGAAGCACTGGGAGCACTGGGAGATCCATGGGGGGATCACTGGGAGCCACTGGGAGCACTGGGAGGTCCATGGGTGAATCACTGGGAAGCACTGGGAGCCACTGGGAGGTCCATGGGTGAATCACTGGGAAGCACTGGGAGCACTGGGAGTGCCATGGGGGGATCACTGGAAGCACTGGGAACACTGGGAGGTCCATGGGGGGGGGAGCCACTGGGAGCCACTGGGAGCACTGGGAGGTCCATGGGTGAATCACTGGGAAGCACCGGGAAGCACTGGGAAGCACTGGGAGCACTGGGAGGTCCATGGGTGAATCACTGGGAAGCACTGGGAGCACTGGGAAGCACTGGGAATCACTGGGAGCACTGGGAGCGCTGGGAGGTCCATGGGTGAATCACTGGGAAGCACTGGAAGCACTGGGAGCACTGGGAAGCACTGGGAGCACTGGGAAGCACTGGGAATCACTGGGAATCACTGGGAAGCACTGGGAATCACTGGGAATCACTGGGAAGCACTGGGAGCACTGGGAAGCACTGGGAAGCACTGGGAATCACTGGGAAGCACTGGGAATCACTGGGAATCACTGGGAAGCACTGGGAGCACTGGGAATCACTGGGAGCACTGGGAAGCACTGGGAATCACTGGGAATCACTGGGAAGCACTGGGAGCACTGGGAATCACTGGGAATCACTGGGAAGCACTGGGAGCACTGGGAAGCACTGGGAAGCACTGGGAATCACTGGGATCACTGGGAAGCACTGGGAATCACTGGGAATCACTGGGAATCACTGGGAGCACTGGGAAGCACTGGGAAGCACTGGGAAGCACTGGGAATCACTGGGAGCACTGGGAAGCACTGGGAGCACTGGGAGGTCCATGGGTGAATCACTGGGAATCACTGGAAGCACTGGGAGCACTGGGAATCACTGGGAAGCACTGGGAGCACTGGGAATCACTGGGAAGCACTGGGAATCACTGGGAGCACTGGGAATCACTGGGAAGCACTGGGAAGCACTGGGAGCACTGGGAGCACTGGGAAGCACTGGGAAGCACTGGGAATCACTGGGAGCACTGGGAATCACTGGGAATCACTGGGAATCACTGGGAAGCACTGGGAATCACTGGGAAGCACTGGGAGCACTGGGAATCACTGGGAATCACTGGGAATCACTGGGAGCACTGGGAGCACTGGGAATCACTGGGAATCACTGGGAGCACTGGGAAGCACTGGGAATCACTGGGAGCACTGGGAATCACTGGGAATCACTGGGAGCACTGGGAGCACTGGGAATCACTGGGAATCACTGGGAGCACTGGGAAGCACTGGGAATCACTGGGAATCACTGGGAGCACTGGGAGCACTGGGAATCACTGGGAATCACTGGGAAGCACTGGGAATCACTGGGAATCACTGGGAGCACTGGGAAGCACTGGGAAGCACTGGGAATCACTGGGATCACTGGGAGCACTGGGAGCACTGGGAATCACTGGGAGCACTGGGAATCACTGGGAGCACTGGGAAGCACTGGGAAGCACTGGGAGCACTGGGAATCACTGGGAAGCACTGGGAATCACTGGGAGCACTGGGAGCACTGGGAATCACTGGGAATCACTGGGAAGCACTGGGAATCACTGGGAATCACTGGGAAGCACTGGGAATCACTGGGAGCACTGGGAAGCACTGGGAGCACTGGGAAGCACTGGGAAGCACTGGGAATCACTGGGAATCACTGGGAAGCACTGGGAATCACTGGGAATCACTGGGAGCACTGGGAGCACTGGGAATCACTGGGAATCACTGGGAATCACTGGGAGCACTGGGAATCACTGGGAATCACTGGGAATCACTGGGAAGCACTGGGAATCACTGGGAGCACTGGGAAGCACTGGGAAGCACTGGGAGCACTGGGAATCACTGGGAATCACTGGGAATCACTGGGAAGCACTGGGAATCACTGGGAGCACTGGGAATCACCGGCAGGGCTCCCCGCGGGGCCCGGCCCGGGTGTGGCCCCACCGCTCCCCCCCCCCCCCACCCCCCCCCCCCCCGCGGCCATCGCCCCTTTAAGGCCGCGCCCTCGGCCCCGCCCCCGCCCGGACCTGCCGGACCGGTCCGCCCCGCCCGGCCCCGCCCCCTCCCCGCCCGGCCCCGCCCCCCGAGCCCCCGGCCCCGCCCCCTGCCCGCTCCCGTCCCGTCCCGCAGCCGAGCAGCACCGGCCCCTCCGCCGCCACCGGCCCGGCTCGGCCCGATCGGCCCCGGTCCCGCCCGGTCCCGCCCGGCGCGGCCCGGCCAGGCTCAGCCCGGAGCCCCCCACCCGGTGCATCCCGGTGGCTCCCGGTGCATCCCGGTGGGTGCCGGTGGCTCCCGGAGGGACCCGCCGAGGCTCTGCCCAGTGGGAGCCGGGGTGTCCCGGTGGGTACCGGGGTGTCCCGGTGGGTGCCGGTGCCGCCCCCCCGGAGGGTCCCGGTGGGTGTCGGTGGGGCTCGGTCCCGCCCGGATGGTGCTGGCCGGGGGCCGAGCCGCGCCGTGAGCCCCGGAGCGCTCCGCATGGACCCCCGCGGGATGCGGCCCGGGGCGCCCGTCCTCCTCCTCACCTTCCTCCTCGCCGTTACCGGTAAGGCCCGGGTGGGACACGGCGGCACCGGCACCGGCTGCGAGGGGGGACGGGGGTGGCCGTGGGGGCGGCGGCACCGGCTGCACGGGCGGAGGGAACCGGCACCGAGGGACGCGGAGGGCACCGGGGCCACCGCTTCCCACGCGGGGGCCACCGGCAGCGCCCGAAGGGGCGAACCGGGACCGGGGGGGGGGCAGCGGCTGCCACGGAGCGGGGGAAGGAAAGGAGGGGGATGAAACCGGGACCGGGATGGTGAAATCGGGACCGGGATGGTGAAAGCGGGACCGGGACGGTGAAAACGGAACCGGGACGGTGAAAACGGAACCGGGACACCGAAACCGGAACCGGGATGGTGAAACCGGGACCGGGACGGTGAAAGCGGAACCGGGACACCGAAACCGGGACCGGGACGGTGAAAGCGGGACCGTGAAAGCGGGACCGGGACACCGAAACCGGGACCTGGACACTGAAACCGGGACCGGGACACCGGGACCGGGAGCGGCGGTCGGGACGGTGGAGGGGGGACCCCCGGGGAGGGGGGGGGGGGGGCGGTCGTCGGTCGGGGCACGCGCGGGCGCGCGCTCCCGTGCGCAGGTGTGCGCGTGTGTACGTGGGAGCGCTCGCGTGTGCACCTGCGGCCGCGCGCGGGTCCGTGGGCGCGCGTCCGAGGGTCCGAGCGTCCGCTGGGCGCGTGCCCGAGCGTCCGTGGGCTCGTGCCCGCGGGTCCCCCGCGCCGTGGGGGGAGCTGGGGGGGGGGGTGGCGGGGCCGCCGCGCCTCGGGCGCTTCACACGCGTGTGCGCGCACACCTGCGCGCGTGCCCGTGGGTGCGCACCTGCGGCTCTGCGTGGGCTCCCCTCCCCCCCCCCCTCAGGGAATGCCGGGGGGTGGGGGGGGCGCGGACCCCTCTGGGGACACGGGGGGGGCGGGGGGGGGGGACACAAACCGTGGGAACGGCGACACCGCCATGCCCGGGGGGGGGTCCCGCCCCCTCCCCGTTGTCCCTCACGCCCCCCATTTTGGGGGTCTCCCCCGCGGGGTCTCCCACTCAGGATTGCGGGGGGGGGGGGGGGGCGGCTGCACCCATGGGTGCTGCACAAGGTGGGGGGGGGGGGATCCCCTGCTCTGCCCCGCCCCCCTCCCAGCCCGCCGTGCCTCAGTTTCCCCACGGGACCCGTGGGAACGGGCTGGGGACCACCCCTCCCCTCCCCACGCGGGTCACCGGGGTGCTGACCCCCGCCCCCCCTCCACACGGCTCGCACCCCACGGGGGTGGGGTGGGGGATCCCGGGGGTCGCCCGGGGGGGGTTCCCGTCGCGTCAAGGCCTTGGAGCCCTGGGGGGGTGCGGGGCGCACACGCGTGTGCAAGGGGGACCCGCGCGTGTGCAAAGGGTTCCCACGCGCGGGCCAGCGCTTTGTTGGGGTGGGTGGGTGGGTGCGGGGGTGGGGGGGGGGTCCCATCACGCGTGTGTGTCCCCCCCGGGCCGAGGGGACAGCGGGTGACCTCCCACGTGCCACCCCACCGCACACCCCGGGACCCCCGCGGGAATTCGGGGTGGGGGTCCCCACCACCCCCTCCCCCCCCCCCTCCCCAACCGTTCCCGGCGTGTTTTGGGGCCCCCCCCCCCCCGCGCGCGCGGCCGGGGCGTGGGGGCCGCGGGAGCCGGTTCAGCCGGTTCCCCGCTCCGGTTCCCACGCGCTCGGGCCCCGCTGGGTGGGGACGCCCCGAGGGGGGGAACCTCCCCACGGAACCCCAGAAACTTCCCCCCCCCCCTCCCCGCACCCCCACTCCCCACACGCACCCGCCGCCCCGCCGCGACCCCCGTGGGACGCCCCCAGACCCCTCCCGGGACCCCCCGTCACCCCCCCCTCCCCCCCCCACCGATCTCTCCCCGTTCGCTTGGGGAGCGCGGCGGCGCTGGGGGAAACTGAGGCACGTGCGGGCGGGGAGCGCGGCGCGGGGAGGCAGCGGCGCGGTTAATGAAGGGGTTAATGAGTCGGGGGGTTCTTGGGGGGGGTCGGGGAGGTTTTTTGGGGAGCCCTCGGGGGGGCTCGGCGGGGGCGGCAGCGCGGATCCGTCCCGGCCGGTTGGGCTGGACGGGCCGGCCCGGCCGCTTCTGGCGGCGGCGGCGGCGGCGGGACGGGACACGCCCCCCCCCCCCCTCTCCCGCGGGACACGCCCCCCGGGACACGCCCCCTCCCAAAAATGCACCCCCAAAAATGCACCTCAAAGCCCCCCCCCCCTCGGTCAGCCCCCCCCCCAAAGCCGCTCCCCAAATCCGGCACCCCAAATTCTGCATCCCAAACCACCCCCCAGCCGGCCCCCAAAACGGCACCCCAAATCCTGCACCCCCAAAAATGCACCTGAAAGACCTCCCCCTCGGTCAGCCCCCCCAAATCCGGGACCCCAAAACCGCACCCCAAATTCTGCATCCCAAACCACCCCGCAGCCGGTTCCCAAAACCGCACCCCAAATCCTGCAGCCCCAAAAATGCACCTGAAAGATCCCCCCCTCGGTCAGCCCCCCCAAATCCCGCACCCCAAAACCGCACCCCAAATTCTGCATCCCAAACCACCCAGCCACCCCCCAGCCGGCCCCCAAAACGGCACCCCAAATCCTGCAGCCCCAAAAATGCACCTCAAAGCTCTCCTCGGTCAGCCCCCCCAAACCCACTCCCCAAATCCGGGACCCCAAATCCTGCACCCCAAATTCTGCATCCCAAACCACCCAGCCACCCCCCAGCCGGTCCCCAAATCCGGGACCCCAAATCCTGCAGCCCCAAAAATGCACCTCAAAGCTCTCCTCGGTCAGCCCCCCCAAACCCACTCCCCAAATCCGGGACCCCAAAACCGCACCCCAAATTCTGCATCCCAAACCACCCCCCAGCCGGTCCCCAAAACCGCACCCCAAATCCTGCAGCCCCAAAAATGCACCTGAAAGATCCCCCCCTCGGTCAGCCCCCCCAAATCCGGGACCCCAAATCCCGCACCCCAAATCCTGTACCCCCAACCCCGAGTCTTGCAGGTGTGCCCAGGTGTGCCCAGGTGTGCTCCTGCACAGACCCGAGTGTAAGCACAGGTGCCCAGGTGTGCCCAGGTGTACCCAGATGTGCCCAGGTGTACCCAGGTGTGCTCCTGCACAGACCCGAGTGCAAGCACAGGTGTGCCCAGGTGTGCCCAGGTGTGCCCAGGTGTGCTCTTGCACAGACCCGAGTGCAAGCACAGGTGCCCAGGTGTGCCCAGGTGTACCCAGATGTGCCCAGGTGTACCCAGGTGTGCTCCTGCACAGACCCGAGTGTAAGCACAGGTGTGCCCAGGTGTGCCCAGGTGTGCCCAGGTGTGCTCTTGCACAGACCCGAGTGCAAGCACAGGTGCCCAGGTGTGCCCAGGTGTAGCCAGGTGTACCCAGGTGTGCCCAGGTGTGCCCCTGCACAGACCCGAGTGTAAGCACAGGTGTGCCCAGGTGTGCCCAGGTGTGCCCAGGTGTGCTCTTGCACAGACCCGAGTGCAAGCACAGGTGCCCAGGTGTGCCCAGGTGTAGCCAGGTGTACCCAGGTGTGCCCAGGTGTGCCCCTGCACAGACCCGAGTGTAAGCACAGGTGTGCCCAGGTGTGCCCAGGTGTACCCAGGTGTGCCCAGGTGTGCCCAGGTGTGCTCCTGCACAGACCCGAGTGTAAGCACAGGTGTGCCCAGGTGTACCCAGGTGTGCCCAGGTGTGCTCCTGCACAGACCCGAGTGTAAGCACAGGTGCCCAGGTGTGCCCAGGTGTACCCAGGTGTGCTCAGGTGTGCCCAGGTGTGCCCAGGTGAGCTCTTGCACACTCGCTATCTCCCCCGGTGCCCGCAGGTGGTGGCACAGGGGACACGTGCAGGTGCCAGGGCCCTTTGCACGCTCACTCCCACACGCAGGTGGTGGCACGGGGGACACGTGGGTGTCCCACAGCCCCTGGCACACCTGGTATCACACCTGGCGCCCACAGGTGATGGCACAGGGGCCACGCGGACGTCCCTGTCCCACCCCCGGTGCCCACAGATGCTGGCACAAGGGACACACCCCCCATGCCCGTGCCCACTGTGTCCCCACAGGTGACAGCGGCGGGCCGGGTGGAGATGCCACCTCCGCGTGCCCATCGTGTCCTGCTGTGTCCTTGCAGGCAGTGGCAGGGGTGTCACACCCCTGTCCCCCGTGTCCCCGTGGCACAGGGGGCATCGTGGGCGTCCCTGTGCCGGCTCAGTCCCACACCTGGTGGCACCTGAAGTGTCCCATCCCTGTCCCCCGTGTCCCCGTGGCACAGGGGGCATCGTGGGGGTCCCTGTGCCCGCTCAATCCCACACCTGGTGGCACCTGAAGTGTCCCATCCCTGTCCCCCGTGTCCCCGTGGCACAGGGGGCATCGTGGGCGTCCCTGTGCCCGCTCAGTCCCACACCTGGTGGCACCTGAAGTGTCACATCCCCGTCCCCCGTGTCCCTGCGGGCAGGGGCCGTGTGGAGGTGCCTGTGCCCACACCTGGTGGCACAAGGGACACCCAGAAGTGTCCCATCCCCGTGCCCATGTCCCCGCAGGTGGGGGCTGTGTGGAGGTGGCTGTGCCCACACCTGGTGGCACAGGGGACGCACAGAAGTGTCCCATCCCCGTGCCCGTGTCCCTGCGGGCAGGGGCTGTGTGGCAGTGCCACATCCCTGTCCCCACCGTGTCCCACCATGTCCCACAGGCGGGGGCCGCGTGGAGGTGCCTGTGCCCACACCTGGTGGCACAGGGGACACCCAGAAGGGACACCCATCCCTGTGCCCATGTCCCACAGGCGGGGGCCGCGTGGAGGTGCCTGTGCCCACACCTGGTGGCACAGGGGACACCCAGAAGTGTCACATCCCTGTGCCCATGTCCCCGCAGGTGGGGGCCGCATGGAGGTGGCTGTGCCCACACCTGGTGGCACAGAGGACACCCAGAAGGGACACCCATCCCTGTGCCCGTGTCCCTGCGGGCAGGGGCTGTGTGGCAGTGCCACATCCCTGTCCTCACCGTGTCCCACCATGTCCCACAGGCGGGGGACGCGTGGAGGTGCCTGTGCCCACACCTGGTGGCACAGGGGACACCCAGAAGTGTCACATCCCCGTACCCGTGTCCCTGCGAGCAGGGGCCGCGTGGAGGTGGCTGTGCCCACACCTGGTGGCACAGGGGACACCCAGAAGGGACACCCATCCCTGTGCCCGTATCCCTGCGGGCAGGGGCCGCGTGGAGGTGCCTGTGCCCACACCTGGTGGCACAGGGGACGCCCAGAAGGGACACCCATCCCTGTGCCCGTGTCCCTGCGGGCAGGGGCCGCATGGAGGTGGCTGTGCCCACACCTGGTGGCACAGGGGACACCCAGAAGTGTCCCATCCCTGTGCCCATGTCCCTGCGGGCAGGGGCTGTGTGGCAGTGCCACATCCCTGTCCCCACCGTGTCCCACCATGTCCCACAGGCGGGGGCCGTGTGGAGGTGCCTGTGCCCACACCTGGTGGCACAGGGGACACCCAGAAGTGTCCCATCCCCGTGCCCGTGTCCCTGCGGGCAGGGGCCGCGTGGAGGTGGCTGTGCCCACACCTGGTGGCACAGGGGACACCCAGAAGGGACACCCATCCCTGTGCCCGTGTCCCACAGGCGGGGGCCGCGTGGAGGTGGCTGTGCCCACACCTGGTGGCACAGGGGACACCCAGAAGTGTCCCATCCCTGTGCCCGTGTCCCTGCGGGCAGGGGCCGCGTGGAGGTGGCTGTGCCCACACCTGGTGGCACAGGGGACACCCAGAAGGGACACCCATCCCCGTGCCCATGTCCCACAGGCGGGGGCCGCGTGGAGGTGCCTGTGCCCACACCTGGTGGCACAAGGGACACCCAGAAGGGACACCCATCCCTATGCCCGTGTCCCTGCGGGCAGGGGCCGCGTGGAGGTGCCTGTGCCCACACCTGGTGGCACAGGGGACACCCAGAAGGGACACCCATCCCTGTGCCCGTGTCCCACAGGCGGGGGCCGCGTGGAGGTGGCTGTGCCCACACCTGGTGGCACAGGGGACACCCAGAAGTGTCCCATCCCCGTGCCCGTGTCCCTGCGGGCAGGGGCCGCATGGAGGTGGCTGTGCCCACACCTGGTGGCACAGGGGACACCCAGAAGGGACACCCATCCCTGTGCCCGTGTCCCACAGGCGGGGGCCGCGTGGAGGTGGCTGTGCCCACACCTGGTGGCACAGGGGACGCACAGAAGTGTCCCATCCCCGTGCCCGTGTCCCACAGGCGGGGGCCGCGTGGAGGTGGCTGTGCCCACACCTGGTGGCACAGAGGACACCCAGAAGGGACACCCATCCCCGTGCCCGTATCCCTGCGGGCAGGGGCCGCGTGGAGGTGCCTGTGCCCACACCTGGTGGCACAGGGGACACCCAGAAGTGTCCCATCCCTGTGCCCATGTCCCTGCGGGCAGGGGCTGTGTGGCAGTGCCACATCCCTGTCCCCACCGCGTCCCACCATGTCCCACAGGCGGGGGCCGCGTGGAGGTGCCTGTGCCCACACCTGGTGGCACAGAGGACACCCAGAAGTGTCCCATCCCCGTGCCCGTGTCCCTGCGAGCAGGGGCCGCATGGAGGTGGCTGTGCCCACACCTGGTGGCACAGGGGACACCCAGAAGGGACACCCATCCCTGTGCCCATGTCCCACAGGCGGGGGCCGCGTGGAGGTGCCGCGCAGCGTGACGGCCGTGCTGGGCCAGGACGTGGTGCTGCCGTGCCGGTACCGGGCGCAGGAGCAGGAGCAGGTGGTGCAGGTGACGTGGCTGAAGCGCGGGCCGGGCTCGGTGGCCACCGAGGTGGCCGTGCTGAACCCGCAGCACGGCGAGCACGTGCAGGAGCCCTTCGTGGGGCGCGTCCTGCGCCACGGCCACGGCGACCTCGAGGACGGGGCCATCCTCCTGCGCAACGCCGTGCAGGGCGACGAGGGCGACTACGAGTGTCACCTCATCACCTTCCCCCTGGGCAACTTCGAGGGGCGGCTCACGCTCAGGGTGCTGGGTGAGCCCGGGGGAGGCAAGGGGGGCATGGGGGGCATGGGGGGCATGGGGGACATGGGGGGTTTGGGGGGTATGGGGGACACGGGGGGTTTGGGGGATATGGGGGGTATGGGGGTTTGGGGGGCATGGGGGACATGGGGGGCATGGGGGGTTTGGGGGGTATGGGGGACATGGGGGACATGGGGGGTTTGGGGGGCATGGGGGGTATGGGGGACACGGGGGACACGGGGGGTTTGGGGGATATGGGGGGTATGGGGGTTTGGGGAGCACGGGGGACATGGGGGGCATGGGGGACATGGGGGACATGGGGGGCATGGGGGGTTTGGGGGGCATGGGGGGTATGGGGGCATGGGGGACATGGGGGACAGGGGGGGTTTGGGGGATATGGGAGGTATGGGGGACATGGGGGACACGGGGGGTATGGGGGGCATGGGGGGTATGGGGGACACGGGGGACACGGGGGGTTTGGGGGATATGGGGGGTATGGGGGCATGGGGGACATGGGGGACATGGGGGACATGGGGGGTTTGGGGGGTATGGGAGGTATGGGGGACATGGGGGACACGGGGGGTATGGGGGGCATGGGGGGTATGGGGGACATGGGGGACACGGGGGGTATGGGGGACATGGGGGATATGGGGGACATGGGGGATATGGGGGGCTTGAGGGTCACAGGTGGCATGGGGGACATGGGGAACATGGGGGACACAGGGGACATGGGGGACATGAGGGACACAGGGGACATGGGGGGCTTGGGGATCACAGGTGGCATGGGGGACATGGGGGACATGGGGGGCAGAGGTGGCATGGGGGGCACAGGGGACATGGGGAACATGGAGAGCATGGGGGGCTTGGGGATCACAGGGGGACATGGGGATCACAGGTGGCATGGGGGACATGGGGGGCATGGGGAACATGAGGGGTTTGGGGGACATGGGGGATGTGGGGGGCACAGGTGGCATGGGGGACACAGAGGGCATGGGGGGCATGGGGGTTATAGGGGCACAGGACCCAGAGGACATGGAGGACAGAGGGGATATGGGACACAGATGGCACGGGGGGCATGGGGGGCACGGGGGGTATGAGGGGCACAGGGTGCATGGGGACACAGGGGACACGGGGGGGTATGAGGGACATGGGGGACATGGGGGGCAGAGGTGGCATGGGGGACAGGGGGGACATGGGGAACATGGGGGGCATGGGGGGCTTGGGGATCACAGGGGGACATGGGGGGCACGGGGGGCATGGGGGACATGGGGGGTTTGGGGGGCATGGGGGGTATGAGGGGCACAGGGTGCATGGGGGCACAGGGGACATGGGGGGGTATGAGGGACATGGGGGGGCATGGGGGCACAGGGGACCACGGGTGACATAGGGGGGCCCAGATGACGTGGGATACGGGAGACATGGGGGGCATGGGGGATATGAGGGACACGGGGGACATGGGGGGCATTGGCGACGTGGAGGGGACATTGGGGACGTGGGGGTGTGATGGGCATTGGGGACACGACGGGCACAAGGGGACATGGGGGAGCCCTGGGGACGTGGGGTACGTGGAGGCCACGGGGGACACAACGGGCACCGGTGCCACGGGGGCCACGGGGGCCATCGAGGGCCGTGCGGCACAAGCCACACACCGGTGACGCGCCGACCACTGAGCACCCCACAAAACCCCCCCTGGCACCATCCCCCGCCACCTGAGCGCCTCGTCCACCCTCACAGTGCCACCGCTGCCCATCCTGAACCCCGGCCCGCCGCTGGAGGAGGGCCAAGGCCGGACGCTGGCGGCCTCGTGCACGGCCGAGGGCAGCCCGGTGCCATCGGTGCGCTGGGAGACCGAGGTGCGTGGCACCAATGCCACGCGGCGCTCGGCCCATGCCCGCTCGGCCTCGGTCACCAGCGAGTTCTTCCTGGTGCCCGGGCGCAGCATGAACGGCAAGAGCCTCACCTGCGTGGTGGCACACCCCGGCCTGCGCCACGAGAAGAGGATCACGCACCTGCTCAGCGTCGCCTGTGAGCCACCGGGCACCGCCGAGGGGCGGGGGGGGGGGATGTGGGGAGAGGGATGGGGATGTGGGGGGCGATGGGGGTCTGGGGGGACGTGGGGGACTTTAGGGGTGTGGAGGGCACTGGGGACATGGGGGGCACTGGGGACGTGGGGGGCACTGGGGACATCGGGGGTGTGGAGGGCACTGGGGACATCGGGGGTGTGGAGGGCACTGGGGACATGGGGGGCACTGGGAACATGGGGGGCACTGGGGACATGGGGGGCACTGGGGACATCGGGGGTGTGGGGGATACTGGGGACATGGGGGGCACTGGGGACATGGGGGGCACTGGGGACATCGGGGGTGTGGAGGGCACTGGGGACATGGGGGGCACTGGGAACATGGGGGGCACTGGGGACATGGGGGGCACTGGGGACATGGGGGGTGTAATGGGTATTGGGGGACATGGGGGACTTTAGGGGTGTGGGGGACACTGGGGACATGGGGGGCACTGGGGACATCGGGGGTGTGGGGGGCACTGGGGACATGGGGGGCACTGGGAACATGGGGGATGTGATGGGTACTGGGGGACGTGGGCGGTTTTAGGGGTGTGGGGGACATTGGGGACATGGGGGACATTGGGGACATGGAGGACATGGGGGCACTGGGGACATGGGGGGCACTGGGGACATCGAGGGTGTGGAGGGCACTGGGGACATGGGGGGCACTGGGAACATGGGGGGCACTGGGGACATCGGGGGTGTGGGGGGTACTGGGGACGTGGCGGGCACTGGGGACATCGAGGGTGTGGAGGGCACTGGGGACATGGGGGGCACTGGGGACATGGGGGTGTGGGGGGCACTGGGGACATGGGGAGCACTGGGGACATTGAGGGTGTGATGGGTACTGGGGGACGTGGGCACTTTTAGGGGTGTGGGGGGCACTGGGACCACGGATGGCCTTTGGGGGGGCGTTGAGGGACATGGAGGGCATCGGGGACATTGAGGGATGTGGGGGACATCGGGGACATTGAGGGATGTGGGGGACATCGAGGGTATTGGGGACATCGCGGGTACAGAGGGCACGGAGGGTGACGCGGGCACGGGGGGACATGGAGATGCCAGGAGTCCCTGGGGACCTTGGGGACACGGAGGGGCCCTGAGGGACATTTGGGGACGTGGCAATCACGGGGGGGTCACTAGAGGCACTGGGGACACGGGGGGGGGACACAGGTGGCACTGAGAACGTGGGGGACACAGGTGGCACTGTGAGGACCCTGGGGACACGGAGGGCGGCGCGTTGGAAGCGGGGGGGGGGGCGGGATGAAGGACGCAGTGGGGGGGACACCGTGGGCATGGGGGGCACAGCGGGGCCATGGCACCTCGTCCCCTGACTGTCCCCTCGGTGTCCCCAGACCTGTCGGATGCGTCCGTGCTCGGCCACACGGCCGAGTGGCAGGAGGGCATGGAGGGGGCAGCGCTGACCTGCCTGGGGGACGGCAACCCCCCCCCGACCTACAACTGGACACGGTGAGGCCACCGGCACCTGCTGGCACCTGCTGGCACCTGCTGGCACCTCCCCACGGCCACCTGCCCTGCATCCCCTCGCCCGTGTCCCTCCGTGTCCCCACCAGGCTCTGGTGCACGGTCGTGTCCCTGCCCCAGCTCTGTGCCATGTCCCCACCATGTCCCCCTGACCATGTCCGTGACCCTGCCTGTGCCATGTCCCTGCCATGTCCCTCCATGTCCCTGCCATGTCCCTGCCATGTCCCATGTTCCTGTGGTGTCCCAGCTGCCTGTGCCATGTCCCTGGCATGTCCCCTGACCATGTCTGTGTCCCTGCCTGTGCCATGTCCCTGCCATGTCCCTCCACGTCCTTGCCATGTCCCTGCCACGTCCCTGCCATGTCCCATGTTCCTGTGGTGTCCTGGCTGCCTGTGCCATGTCCCTGCCTGTGCCACGTCCCTGCCTGTGCCATGTCCCTGCCATGTCCCATGTTCCTGTGGTGTCCTGGCTGCCTGTGCCATGTCCCTGCCTGTGCCATGTCCCCACCATGTCCCCCTGACCATGTCCGTGTCCCTGCCTGTGCCATGTCCCTGCCATGTCCCTGCCATGTCCCATGTTCCTGTGGTGTCCTGGCTGCCTGTGCCACATCCCTGCCTGTGCCATGTCCCTGCCATGTCCCTGCCTGTGCCACGTCCCTGCCTGTGCCATGTCCCTGCCAGGTCCCCTGACCATGTCCGTGTCCCTGCCTGTGCCATGTCCCTGCCATGTCCCTCCATGTCCCTGCCATGTCCCTGCCTTGTCCCATGTTCCTGTGGTGTCCCAGCTGCCTGTGCCGTGTCCCTGCCTGTGCCATGTCCCTGCCATGTCCCTGCCATGTCCCACGTCCCTGTGGTGTCCCGGCTGCCTGTGCCATGTCCCTGGCATGTCCCCTGACCATGTCTGTGTCCCTGCCTGTGCCATGTCCCTGCCTGTGCCATGTCCCTGCCATGTCCCTCCACGTCCTTGCCATGTCCCTGCCATGTACCTGCCATGTCCCATGTTCCTGTGGTGCCCCAGCTGCCTGTGCCATGTCCCTGCCTGTGCCGTGTCCCTGCCATGTCCCTGCCATGTCCCACGTCCCTGTGGTGTCCCGGCTGCCTGTGCCATGTCCCTGCCATGTCCCTCCACGTCCTTGCCATGTCCCCGCCATGTCCCTGCCATGTCCCACGTCCCTGTGGTGTCCTGGCTGCCTGTGCCATGTCCCTGCCTGTGCCATGTCCCCTGACCATGTCCGTGTCCCTGCCATGTCCCTCCATGTCCCTGCCATGTCCCTGCCTGTGCCACATCCCTGCCTGTGCCATGTCCCTCCATGTCCCTGCCATGTCCCTCCACATCCCTGTGGTGTCCTGGCTGCCTGTGCCATGTCCCTGCCTGTGCCGTGTCCCTGCCATGTCCCTGCCATGTCCCTGCCTGTGCCATGTCCCTGTGGTGTCCCTGCCATGTCCCTCCATGTCCCTGCCATGTCCCTGCCATGTCCCCGCCATGTCCCTCCATGTCCCTCCATGTCCCTGCCATGTCCCCCCATCCCTGCCACATCTCCCACCCCCCAAATCCCTCTCCCACGCCCGTCCCCGCCACGTCCCTGCCCACGCCCGTGCCCGTGCCGGTGCCGCCGCGGCTGTGCCTGGCAGTGCCGCATGCCCGGACAGGTCCCGCGGTGCCCGGCTGGGCGTCACCCGTGGGAACCGGCACCGCCGGCTTTGATGCCGCCACCGCCACCCGCCCGTGCCCGCCCGGGCAGGCCGGGGGCTGTCGCCGGGGGCTGACACCGGGGTGTCCCCGCAGGGTGGACGCGCCGCTGCCCGCGGGCGTCAGGGCCAAGGGGGACACGCTGCTGTTCCAGCGGCCCCTGGCCGTGGCCGATGCCGGCGACTACGTGTGCCGAGTGTCCAACCGCGTGGCCGCCAAGGAGGCCCGGGCCAACGTCAGCATCCGGGGACGTGCCACAGGTGGGGACAGGGCCGGCGGGGGCACCTCCGGAGCAGGGAGGTCGGGAGCGTGGCAGCGGGGAGAGCTGGGTTGGGTTTCTCCGTCTGTGTGTCCGTCCGTTCATTCAGCTGTCCATCTGTCCACTCATCCGTCTGTTTCTGTTTATATGTCCATCTGTCTGTGTGTCCATTCATCCAATTATCCATCTGTCTGTCCGTCCATCCCTCTGTCTGTCCATTCATCCACTTGTCCATCTGTCCACTCATCCGTCTGTTTCTGTTTCTATGTCCATCTGTCTGTGTGTCCATTCATCCAATTATCCGTCTGTCTGTCCGTCCATCCCTCTGTCTGTCCATTCATCCACTTGTCCACCTGTCCACTCAGCTGTCTGTTCCTCAACCCATCCCTCTGTCCACCCATCTGTCCACTCATCGGTCTGTCCATTCATCCACTTGTCCACCCACCCATCTGTCCACCCCTCCGTCCATCCGCCCACCCGTTCATCCACCTGTCCACCCACCCATCTGTCTGTCCGTCCATCCGTCCATTCATCCACCTGTCCATCCACCCACCCATTCATCCACCCACCCATCCGTCTGTCCGTCCATCCGTCCATTCATCCACCTGTCCATCCACCCATCCGTCTGTCCACCCATCCGTCCATCCACCCACCCATTCATCCACCTGTCCATCTGTCCGTCCGTCCATTCATCCACCCACCCATCTGTCTGTCCACCCATCTGTCTGTCCATCCACCCCCCCATTCATCCACCTGTCCATCTGTCCATCCGTCCATTCATCCACCCACCCATCCGTCTGTCCACCCATCCGTCCATTCATCCACCTGTCCATCCGTCCGTCCATCCACCCGCCCATTCATCCACCCACCCATCCGTCTGTCCACCCATCCGTCCCTCTGTCCACCCATCCATCCACCCACCCATCCATCTGCCCACCCGTTCCTCTACTTGGCCACCCACCCATCCGTCTGTCCACCCATCTGTCCATTCATCCACCTGTCCATCCATCCGTCCATCCGTCCATCTGTCCGTCCGTCCCTCCCGCCCCCGCTCCTCCCATCCCGTGCCCATCCCACCCTCGTCCGTCCCTTTTCCACGCCCGCCCACTCACCGTGTGCTCATCGCCGCCTGCTTTACTCACTCCTTACTCACCCGCCCTTCCCGTCCACTCACCCGCCTGCTCATCCCTCTGGATTCCTGCTCGTCCGTCCGTCGTTCCGTCCGTCTGTCCATCCGTCCCTCCGGCACCTCTCGCTGTCCATCCCCACCCACTGGTCACCCACTCACCCATTGTCCATGGGCTTGTCCATCCGTGGATTGTCCATCTGTCCATCTGTCCATCCACCCACCCCGGATGTATTGATCAGTCCACCCGTCCATAGATTCATCTGCCCGTGGATGGACTTGTCCATCTGTCCATCCATGGACTTGTCCATCTGTCCATCCATCCATCTGTGGATGTACCTGTCCATCTGTCCATCCATGGACTCGTCCATCTGTCCATCCATGGATGTACCTGTCCATCTGTCCATCCATGGACTCATCCATCTGTCCATCTGTCCATCCATGGATGTACCTGACCATCTGTCCATCTGTCCATCTGTGGATGTACCTGTCCATCTGTCCATCCATGGACTCGTCTATCTGTCCATCTGCCCATCCATGGATGTACCTGTCCATCTGTCCATCCATGGACTTGTCCATCTGTCCATCCATGGACTCGTCCATCTGTCCGTCTGTCCATCCATGGATGTACCTGACCATCTGTCCATCCATGGACTCGTCCATCTGTCCATCCGTCCATCCATGGATGTACCTGTCCATCTGTCCATCCATGGACTTGTCCATCTGTCCATCCATGGACTCATCCATCTGTCCATCTGTCCATCCATGGATGTACCTGACCATCTGTCCATCCATGGATGTACCTGTCCATCTGTCCATCCATGGACTCGTCCATCTGTCCATCTGTCCATCCATGGATGTACCTGACCATCTGTCCATCCATGGATGTACCTGTCCATCTGTCCATCCATGGACTCGTCCATCTGTCCATCTGTCCATCCATGGATGTACCTGACCATCTGTCCATCCGTCCATCCATGGATGTACCTGTCCATCTGTCCATCCATGGACTCGTCCATCTGTCCATCCGTCCATCCATGGATGTACCTGTCCATCTGTCCATCCATGGACTTGTCCATCTGTCCATCCATGGACTCATCCATCTGTCCGTCTGTCCATCCATGGATGTACCTGACCATCTGTCCATCCATGGACTCGTCCATCTGTCCATCCGTCCATCCATGGATATACCTGTCCATCTGTCCATCTGTCCATCCATGGACTCGTCCATCTGTCCATCCGTCCATCCATGGATGTACCTGTCCATCTGTCCATCCATGGACTCGTCCATCTGTCCATCTGTCCATCCATGGATGTACCTGTCCATCTGTCCATCCATGGACTTGTCCATCTGTCCATCCATGGACTCGTCCATCTGTCCGTCCATCCATGGATGTACCTGTCCATCCATCCATCCATGGACGTCCCCCTGACCCCCTTGGGGTCTCCCCTGACCCTCTTAGGGTTGCCCTCCCTCTCTGGGATGTCCCCTGACCCCCTTTGAGGTCTCTCCCCTCTTTGTGGTGTCCCCCTTTTGGGGTGTCCCCCTGACCCCTCGGAGGTATCTCCTGTCTTTCTGATGTCCCTCTGACCCTCTTTGAGGTCTCTCCCCTCTTCGGGGTGTCCCCCTGACCCCTTTGGGTGTCCCCTCTCTTCGGGGTGTCCCCCTGACCCCTGTGGGGTGCCCACAGAGGACCCCGTGCGCCGCGTGGACCTGGTGTCGGCCTCGGTGGTCGTGGTCGGGGTCATCGCCGCCGTCCTGCTCTGTGTCCTCGTCATCGTCGTCGTGGTCATGACCCTGTACCACAAACGCAAGACCCAGCGCATCTCCGAGAAGTAGTAAGGGAGGGGACACGGGGACATTGGGGGACACGGGGGGGACATGGGGGGAGAACAGGTACATGGAAGGGCACGGTGGATATGGGGACGTGGAGGAGATATGAGGGACATTGGGGAGATGGGGGATATTGGGGACATGGGTATATGGGGACATGGGGGACATGGGGACACGAGGGATATGGGGGACATGGAGGAGATATGAGGGACATTGGGGACATTGGGGACATGGGGGACATGAGGGACATTGGGGACATGGGGACACGAGGGACATGGGGGACATGGAGGAGATATGAGGGACATTGGGGACATGGGGACATGGAGGAGATATGAGGGACTGGGGACATGAGGGACATTGGGGACATGGGGGATATTGGGGAGATATGAGGGACATTGGGGACATTGGGGACATGGAGGAGATATGAGGGACATTGGGGACATAGGGGACATTGGGACATTGGGGACATGGGGACATGGAGGAGATATGAGGGACATTGGGGATATTGGGGACATAGGTATATGGGGACATGAAGGACATGGGGGACATTGGGGACATGGGGACACGAGGGACATGGGGGACATGGAGGAGATATGAGGGACATTGGGGACATGGGGGTATGGGAACACGAGGGACATAGGGGACATGAGGGACATTGGGGACATGGGGACATGGAGGAGATATGAGGGACTGGGGACATGAGGGACACTGGGGACATGGAGGAGATATGAGGGACATTGGGGACATGGGGACATGGGGAGATATGAGGGACATTGGGGACATTGGGGACATTGGGACATTGGGGACATGGAGGACATGGGGACATTGGGACGTGGGGGATATTGGGGACATGGAGGACATTGGGTATATGGGGACATGGGGGACATTGGGGACATGGAGGAGATATGAGGGACATTGGGGACATTGGGGACATTGGGGACATGGGGGACATGGGGGACATGGGGACATTGGGACGTTGGGGATATTGGGGACATGGGTATATGGGGACACGAGGGACATTGGGGACATGAAGGAGATATGAGGGACATTGGGGACATGGAGGACATGGGGACATGGGGGACACTGGGGACATGAAGGAGATATGAGGGACATTCGGGACATTGGGGGGACACAGGGAGAGACGTGGACAGCACATGGGACATTGGGGACGCGAGAGGGACACGGGATGGATACGGGGGATGTGGGGGCACACGAGGGACATGGGGGGACACGGTAGGACACAGTAGGACACGGGGGACACGGGGGACACGGCGGGGCCGGTGCTGAGTGTCCCCCGTGTCCCCAGCGAGGAGGAGCTGACGCTGACCCGGGAAAATTCCATCCGGAGGCTCCATTCCAGCCACAGCAGCGACCCCCGGGCACAGGTGGGGACAGGGGTTTGGGGACACGGGGTGGGGGGGGGACGTGGGACAGGGCTTGGGGGGCCCTGGGTGGTGGGGGAACCCACGGAAGGGGGGCTTGGGTTGGGCTGTGGGGTGTCCGTGGGGTGTCCGTGGGGTCAGACTGTGGGATGTCTGTGGGTATCCATGGAGTGTCCATGGGGTGTCCATGGGGTGTCCATGGGATCAGGCCGCTGGACTGTGGGGTGCCCATGGAGTGTCCAGGGGTGTCCATGGGGTGTCCATAGGGCTGGACTGTGGGGTGTCCATGGGGTGTCCAGGGGTGTCCACAGGGTGTCCATGGGGTGTCCGTGGGGTGTCTGTGGAGTGTCCATGGAGTGTTCATAGGGCTGGACCGTGGGGTGTCCATGGAATGTCCAGGGGTGTCCACAGGGTGTCCATGGGGTGTCCGTGGGGTGTCCATGGAATGTCCATGGGGTGTCCATAGGGCTGGACCGTGGGGTGTCCATGGAATGTCCATGGAGTGTTCATAGGGCTGGACTGTGGGGTGTCCATGGGGTGTCCAGGGGTATCCATGGAGTGTCCAGGGGTGTCCATGGAGTGTCCATGGGGTGTCCATGGGGTGTCCATAGGGCTGGACCGTGGGGTGTCCATGGAATGTCCATGGAGTGTTCATAGGGCTGGACTGTGGGGTGTCCATGGGGTGTCCAGGGGTGTCCACGGAGTGTCCATAGGGCTGGACCGTGGGGTGTCCATGGAGTGTCCATAGGGTGTCCACGGGATCAGGCTGCTGGACCATGGAGTGTCCATGGGGTGTCCAGGGGTGTCCATGGAGTGTCCATGGGGTGTCCATAGGGCTGGACCGTGGGGTGTCCATGGAGTGTCCAGGGGTGTCCATGGAGTGTCCATGGGGTGTCCTTGGAGTATCCATAGGGCTGGACCGTGTGGTGTACATGGGGTGTCCAGGGGTGTCCATGGGGTGTCCATAGGGCTGGACTGTGGGGTGTCCATGGAGTGTCCAGGGGTGCCCATGGAGTGTCCATGGGGTGTCCATAGGGCTGGACCGTGGGGTGTCCATAGGGTGTCCATGGGATCAGGCTGCTGGACCATGGGGTGCCCATGGAGTGTCCATAGGGCTGGACCATGGAGTGTCCATGGGGTGTCCATGGGGTGTCCATGGGGTGTCCATAGGGCTGGACTGTGGGGTGTCCAGGGGTGTCCATGGGGTGTCCGTAGGGCTGGACTGTGGGGTGTCCATGGAGTGTCCAGGGGTGTCCATGGGGTGTCCATGGGGTGTCTGTGGAGTGTCCATGGGGTGTCCATAGGGCTGGACTGTGGGGTGTCCATGGGGTGTCCATGGGGTGTCCAGGAGTGTCCATGGGGTGTCTGTGGAGTGTCTGGGGGTGTCCGTGAGGTGTCCATGGGGTGTCCTTGGGGTGTCCGGGCATTGTCCGGGGGTGTCCATGGGGTGTCTGGGCATTGTCAGGGGGTCTCCGTGAGGTGTCCATGGGTGTCCGGGCATTGTCCATGGGGTGTCCGTGAGGTGTCCATGGGGTGCCCATGGGGTGCCCATAGGGTGTCCATGAGGTGTCCATGGGGTGTCCGGGCATTGTCCATGGGGTGTCCGTGAGGTGTCCATGGGGTGCCCATGGGGTGTCCATAGGGTGTCCATGAGGTGTCCATGGGGTGTCCGGGCATTGTCCATGGGGTGTCTGTGGAGTGTCCATGGGGTGTCCGGGCATTGTCGGGGGGTCTCCGTGAGGTGTCCATGGGGTGCCCATGGGGTGTCCATAGGGTGTCCATGAGGTGTCCATGGGATGTCCAGGCGTTGTCCATGGGGTGTCTGTGGAGTGTCCATGGGATGTCCGGGCATTGTCGGGGGGTCTCCGTGAGGTGTCCATGGGGTGCCCATGGGGTGTCCATAGGGTGTCCATGAGGTGTCCATGGGGTGTCCAGGCATTGTCCGGGGGTGTCCGTGAGGTGTCCATGGGGTGTCCTTGGGGTGTCCGGGCATTGTCCGGGGGTGTCCGTGGGGTGTCCATGGGTGTCCGGGCATTGTCCATGGGGTGTCCATGAGGTGTCCATGGGGTGTCTGGGCATTGTCCATGGGGTGTCCTTGGGGTGTCTGGGCATTGTCCGGGGGTGTCCGTGGGGTGTCTGGGCATTGTCCGGGGGGTGTCCATGAGGTGTCCATGGCGTGTCCTTGGGGTGTCTGGGCATTGTCCGGGGGTGTCCATGGGGTGTCCGGGCATTGTCCGGGGGGTGTCCGTGGGGTGTCCTGGGCACTGACCAGCCTGTCCCAGCTGGAGGAGACGCTGCAGCTGCGGACAGAGAGTCGCCAGGGCAGCCTGCGAGGGGACAGCCTGCGAGGGGACAGCCTGCGAGGGGACAGCCTGCGTGGCACCAGCATCTGCTCGGCCATGGTGAGACACGGGGCACACTGGTGCTGTCCGTGTCCCCAGCCGTGTCTGTGTCCCCACTGGTGGCCATGTCCTCATCAGCCCCAGGGTCCCCCATCGGTGCCCGTGACGCTGGTGGCACCTGTGTCCTTGTGTCCCCATCGGTGTCCGTGACGCTGGTGGCACCCGTGTCCTTGTGTCCCCAGCAGTGCCCGTGACGCTGGTGGCACCCATGTCCCCATCAGACCCTGTGTCCCCATCAATGCCACGTCCCTGGTGGCACCCACATCCCCATCAGTCCCTGTGTCCCCATCAATGCCATGTCCCTGGTGGCATCCACATCCCCATCAGTCCCTGTGTCCCCATCAATGCCATGTCCCTGGTGGCACCCACATCCCCATCAGTCCCTGTGTCCCCATCAATGCCATGTCCCTGGTGGCACCTGTGTCCCCATCAGTCCCTGTGTCCCTATCGGTGCCCATGTCCCTGGTGGCACCTGTGTCCCCATCAGACCCTGTGTCCCCATCAATGCCATGTCCCTGGTGGCACCCACATCCCCATCAGTCCCTGTGCCCCTATCGGTGCCCATGTCCCTGGTGGCACCTGTGTCCCCGTCAGCCCCTGTGTCCCCATCAATGCCACGTCCCTGGTGGCACCCACATCCCCATCAGCCCCAGTGTCCCCATTGGTGCCCATGTCCCTGGTGGCACCCGTGTCCCTGTTGGTCCCAGTGTCCCCATCGGTGCCCATGTCCCTGGTGGCACCTGTGTCCCCATCAATGCCACGTCCCTGGTGGCACCTGTGTCCCTGTTGGTCCCAGTGTCCCCATCGGTGCCCGTGACGCTGATGGCACCTGTTTCCCCATCAATGCCATGTCCCTGGTGGCACCCGTGTCCCCGTCAGCCCCAGTGTCCCCATCAGTGCCCGTGACGCTGGTGGCATCTGTGTCCCTGTTGGTCCCAGTGTCCCCATCGGTGCCCATGTCCCTGGTGGCACTCGTGTCCCCATCAGCCCCAGTGTCCCCAGCAGTGCCCGTGACGCTGGTAGCACCTGTGTCCCTATCAGCCCCTGTGTCCCCATCAATGCCACGTCCCTGCCCATGCCCAGGTCCCCACTACTGCCCAAGGTCCTTGGTGATGCCCATGTCCCCATCAGTCCCTGTGTCCCCGTGGTGCCCACATCCCCCGTGGCACCCGTGTCCCCATCAATGCCACGTCCCTGGTGGCACCCGTGTCCCCATCAATGCCGTGTCCCCATGGCACCCGTGTCCCCATCAATGCCACGTCCCTGGTGGCACCCGTGTCCCCAGCAGTGCCCACATCCCTCTCACCCCCCGTGTCCCCACGGTGCCCGTGTCCCCATCAATCCCCGCGTCCCCCTGCCCGCTGGCACCACTGGCACCGCTGACGTGTCCCTTGTCCCCAGAGCGAGGAGCCCGAGGGCCGCAGTTACTCCACGCTGTCCACGGTGCGGGAGATCGAGACGCAGACGGACGTTCCCGTTGTCGTCCCCGTTGTCCCCTCGACGCTGCCGCCGCCTCCGGACCCGGCCGGGAAGGAGCCCAAGGAGGAGGAGGAGGAGGGGGGCGGCGGGGGGGACCCCATCAAGCAGGCCATGACCCACTTCGTGCAGGAGAACGGGATGCTGCAGGCCAAGCCCAGCTCCAATGGCATCTACATCAACGGCCGTGGCCACCTGGTGTGAGCCGGGCACCGGGGGGACACCTGGGGACAGCCAGGGGACAGCCAGGGGACAGCCAGCCCCACCCCGTGCCCGCCTGGCTCTGCCCCCGCCGCTCCGGTCCCCGGGTGTCACCTCGCTGCTGGTGTGGGGTCAAGGATGGACTTCAGTCCCCAAGGGCCACCTCGCTGCTGGCGTGGGGTTGGGGACAAGGACAGTGCCCCGGGTGTCACCGCCCTGCTGGCGTGGGGTTGGGGACAAGGACAGTGCCCCGGGTGTCACCTCACTGCTGGCGTGGGGTTGGGGACAAGGACAGTGCCCCGGGTGTCACCTCGCTGCTGGCGTGGGGCTGGGGACAAGGACAGTGCCCCGGGTGTCACCTCGCTGCTGGCGTGGGGTTGGGGACAAGGACAGTGCCCCAGGTGTCACCTCGCTGCTGGTGTGGGGTTGGGGACAAGGACAGTGCCCCGGGTGTCACCTCACTGCTGGCGTGGGGTTGGGGACAAGGACAGTGCCCCAGGTGTCACCTCGCTGCTGGTGTGGGGTTGGGGACAAGGACAGTGCCCCGGGTGTCACCACCCTGCTGGTGTGGGGTTGGGGACAAGGACAGTGCCCCGGGTGTCACCGCCCTGCTGGTGTGGGGTTGGGGACAAGGACAGTGCCCCGGGTGTCACCTCGCTGCTGGTGTGGGGTTGGGGACAAGGACAGTGCCCCAAGTGTCACCTCGCTGCTGGTGTGGGGTTGGGGACAAGGACAGTGCCCCGGGTGTCACCGCCCTGCTGGTGTGGGGTTGGGGACAAGGACAGTGCCCCGGGTGTCACCGCCCTGCTGGTGTGGGGTTGGGGACAAGGACAGTGCCCCAGGTGTCACCGCCCTGCTGGCGTGGGGTTGGGGACAAGGACAGTGCCCCGGGTGTCACCGCCCTGCTGGTGTGGGGTTGGGGACAAGGACAGTGCCCCAAGTGTCACCGCCCTGCTGGTGTGGGGCTGGGGACAAGGACAGTGCCCCGGGTGTCACCTCGCTGCTGGTGTGGGGTTGGGGACAAGGACAGTGCCCCGGGTGTCACCGCCCTGCTGGCGTGGGGCTGGGGACAAGGACAGTGCCCCAAGTGTCACCTCGCTGCTGGCGTGGGGTTGGGGACAAGGACAGTGCCCCGGGTGTCACCTCGCTGCTGGCGTGGGGTTGGGGACAAGGACAGTGCCCCGGGTGTCACCGCCCTGCTGGCGTGGGGCTGGGGACAAGGACAGTGCCCCAAGTGTCACCTCGCTGCTGGCGTGGGGTTGGGGACAAGGACAGTGCCCCGGGTGTCACCTCGCTGCTGGCGTGGGGTTGGGGACAAGGACAGTGCCCCAGGACATTCTGCAGTCCCCAAGGGCCACCTCGCTGCTGGTGTGGGGTCAAGGATGGACTCTGGTCCCCAAGTGTCACCTCCCTGCTGGCACATGGGGTTGGGGACACCACCAAGCTCCAGGACATTCTGCAGTCCCCAAGTGTCACCTGGCTGCTGGCACAGGCTTGGGGACACGCATGGCACCCCTGGACGTGCTCTGGTCCCCAAGTGCCACCTCCCTGCTGGCACAGGCTTGGGGACACCACCAAGCCCCAGGACATTCTCTGGTCCCTGAGTGTCACCCCCCTGCTGGCACAGGCTTGGGGACAAGCCCCCAGGACAAACTCCTGTCCCCCGGTGCCACCTCCCTGCTGTCACAGGCATGGGGACACCGCTGACCCCTAGGACATGCTTCGGTCCCCAAGTGTCCCCTCCCTGCTGGTGTAGGGTCAAGGATGGACTCTGGTCCCCAAGTGCCACCTCCTTGCTGGCACCGACTTGGGGACAAACCCCAGGACAAGCTCCTGTCCCCAGGTGTCACCCGACCCCAGGCTGGGGACGCTCGTGGTGACACCGGCGACCTCCCAGGACTCCCCAAACTCCCCAGGACTGAGCAGGGCAGGAGCCCCTGCGTGCCCCCAACCCCCCCCCGGGACTGTGGTGGCACCGGTGACAGCCGTGTCCCCTCCCCCCCGGGCTGTGGTGGCACCGGTGACAGCCGTGTCCCCTCCCCCCCGGGCTGGGGGAGGGGCTGTACAGCCGTGTATAGACCCTGTAAATAAACGACCCGCGGGGCTGGGCCCGAGTGTGACAGCCTGGGGACACGGGGGGGACACGGGGGGGACACCGAGACACGCGGGGGACACTGAGACGGGGGGGGACACTGGGGACACGGTGGGGACACGGCGGGGACACGGGGGGGACACAGCGGACACGGGGGACACGGGGGACATGGGGGGGAAACTGGGGGAACACCGAGACACGTGGGTGACACAGGGGACACGAGGGACACGGGGGAGACACTGAGACACGGGGGGGACACTGGGGACACGGGGGGGACACCGAGACACGCGGGGGACACCGAGACACGTGGGTGACACGGGGGGGACACAGGGGTGACACCGAGACATGGGGGTGACACTGAGGCACGTGGGGGACCCTGGGGACACGGGGGGGACACCGAGACACGGGGGTGACACTGAGACACGCGGGGGACACGGGGGGGACACGGGGGGACACGGGGGGGACACCGAGACACGCGGGGGACACTGAGACACGTGGGGGACACTGGGGACACGGGGGACACGGGGGGGACACCGAGACATGGGGGTGACACTGAGACACGGGGGGGACACTGGGGACACGGGGGGGACACGGGGGGGACACAGCGGACACGGGGGACACGGGGGACATGGGGGACACGGGGGGGACACTGGGGGGACACCGAGACACGTGGGTGACACCGGGGACAGGGGGGGGACACGGGGGGGACACCGAGACACGCGGGGGACACTGAGACACGTGGGGGACCCTGGGGACACGGGGGGGACACCGAGACACGTGGGGGACACGTGGGGGACACGGGGGGGACACGGGTGACACGGGGGTGACACTGAGACACGTGGGTGACACTGGGGACACGGGGGGGACATGGGGGACACGGGGTGACACTGGGGGGACACCGGGACACGTGGGTGACACGGGGGGCATGGGTGACACGGGGGTGACACGGGTGACACATGGGTGACATGAGGGTGACACGGTGGCACGGGGGTGACACTGAGCCACGCGGGTGACACGGGGGTGGCACAGGGGTGGCACAGGGGTGGCACACGTAATGACGTGTGTGACGCCGAGACACACGTGCGACACGGGTGACACATGGGGGTGACACGGGTGACACAGGGGTGACACTGAGACACATGGGTGACATGAGGGTGACACGGTGGCACATGGGGGTGACACTGAGCCATGTGGGTGACACAGGGGTGACACTGAGCCACGCGGGTGACACGAGGGTGGCACAGGGGTGGCACACGTAACGACGTGTGTGACGCCGAGACACACGTGCGACACGGGTGACACATGGGGGTGACACGGGTGGCACATGGGTGGCACACGGGTGGCACATGGGTGGCACATGGGTGGCACACGGGTGGCACATGGGTGACACGGGGGTGACACGGGTGACACATGGGTGACATGGGGGTGACACGGGTGGCACATGGGTGAGTGTGCCAGGGCGTGCAAAGGAGTGTGCAAGGGCACGTGCGAGTGGGCACGGGGGGGCGTGCGAGGGGACTGAGGGCGTGCGAAGAGCCACGGGGGCGAGCGAGGGCGAGCAGGGGCGTGTAAGGGTGAGCAGGGACGTGCAGGGGCGAGCGGGGGCAAGCGGGGGCGAGCGGGGGCGAGCAGGGGCGTGCAAGGGCGAGTGAGGGCGAGCAGGGGCAAGCGAGGGCGAGCAAGGGCGAGCAAGGGCGAGCAAGGGCGTGCAAGGGCGAGTGAGGGCGAGCGAGGGCGAGCAGGGGCGTGCAAGGGTGAGCAGGGGTGTGCAAGAGCGTGCAGGGGCGAGCAAGGGTGAGTGAGGGCGTGCGAGGGTGAGCGAGGGCGAGCAGGGGTGAGCAGGGGCGAGCAGGGGTGTGCAAGGGCGAGCAGGGGTGAGCAGGGGCGTGTAAGGGCGAGCAGGGGTGAGCAAGAGCGTGCAGGGGCGAGCAAGGGTGAGCGAGGGCGTGCGAGGGTGAGCGAGGGCGAGCAGGGGTGTGCGAGGGCGAGCGAGGGCGAGCAGGGGCGTGTAAGGGTGAGCAGGGGCGTGCAAGGGTGTGCAAGAGCGTGCAAGGGCGAGCAAGGGTGAGCAGGGGCGTGCAAGGGCGAGGGAGGGCGAGCAGGGGTGTGCAAGAGCGTGCAGGGGCGAGCAGGGGCGAGCAGGAGCAAGCAGGGGTGAGCAGGGGCGTGCAAGGGCGTGCAAGGGCGAGCGAGGGCGAGCAGGGGCGTGCGAGCCACCGGCAGCGCCCGCGGGTGTGCAAGGCGCGTGCAAGGGCGAGGCTCGAGCGCCTTGCACACGCGCCTGTGTCCCCAGCCCGGCTCCTGTGGGCGTGTCCCCTTGCACACTCACGTGTCCCTTTGCACACTCGTGTGTCCCCATGTCCCCAGGGTGTGTCCCTTGCACACCCATGTGTCCCCAGGGTGTGTCCGCAGGGTGTGTCTCCTGCACACTCACATCGCCAGGGCGTGTCCCTTGCACACCCAAGTGTCCCTATGTCCCCAGGACATGTCCCTTGCACACCCCTGTGTCCCCATGTCCCCAGGGCGTGTCCCTTGCACACTCACATGTCCCCAGGGCATGTCCCTTGCACACCCAAGTGTCCCCATGTCCCCAGGGCATGTCCCTTGCACACCCGTGTGTCCCCAGGGTGTGTCCCTTGCACACTCACATCCCCAGGGTGTGTCCCTTGCACACCCCTGTGTCCCCATATCCCCAGGGTGTGTCCCTTGCACACCCCTGTGTCCCCAGGGTGTGTCCCTTGCACACCCAAGTGTCCCCATGTCCCCAGGGTGTGTCCCTTGCACACCCAAGTGTCCCTATGTCCCCAGGGTGTGTCCCTTGCACACCCGTGTGTCCCCAGGGTGTGTCCCTTGCACACTCCATTGTCCCCATGTCCCCAGGGCATGTCCCTTGCACACCCGTGTGTCCCCAGGGCATTTCCCTTGCACACCCCCGTGTCCCCATGTCCCCAGGGCGTGTCCCTTGCACACCCGTGTGTCCCCAGGGTGTGTCCCTCACACACTCCCATGTCCCCAGGGCGTGTCCCTTGCACACTCCATTGTCCCCATGTCCCCAGGGCGTGTCCCTTGCACACGCGTGTGCGCAGGCGTCCCCGCCCTCGCCGCGGTTTCGCGGCCACGGGAGCAGGAAGCGCCTCGAGCGCGGCCTCCGCCTTCCTGTCACCCTCGCGGGGACGGCCCCGGGACCCCCCTGGCGTGGCCCCCGTGGTGGCCCCGGCCGTGTCGCCAGCGCCGGCCCCGTGGTGGCCCCGGCCCCGTGGCCCCGTGGCCCCATGTCCCTGGCGCTCAAGGCCCGGCAGCGGGCGAGGCGCAAGGGCGGCTCCCGGGAGCGGCTCTTCGGCTGCGACCTCCGCGAGCATCTCCAGCGCTCGGGGCAGGACGGTGAGTGCCAGCACCCAACCCGGCCCCCCGAGCCCTCCGGGGGCCACCGGGGCCACCGGGGCCACCGACGGAAGCGGGGAGGGGGCCCCAGAGGGGACGGGAGGGGGACTTGCGCCACGCGTTGCGTCATCGCCGCTCCAGGAAGCGCCGCGGCCACCGAGGCTCTGCCGGGATTTGGGGGGGGTTGGAGCTCGGTGGGGCTTCAATCTCAGGGGGGTCGGTGCTGGGGGCTCCGTCCTTTGGGATTTGGTGGCCTCATCCTTCAGGATTTGGTGGCCTCATTGCTGTGGGGTTGGTGGCCTCATCCTTTGGGATTTGGTGGCTCCATCCTTTGGGATTTGGTGGCCTCATCCCCGTGGGGTTGGTGGCCTCATCCTTCAGGATTTGGTGGCCTCATCCTTTGGGATTTGGTGGCTCCATCCTTAGGGATTTGGTGGCCTCATCCCCGTGGGGTTGGTGGCTCTGTCCCTGTGGGGTTGGTGGCTCCACCCTTTGGGATTTGGTGGCTCCATCCTTCAGGATTTGGTGGCCTCATCGCTGTGGAGTTGGTGGCTCCATCCTTAGGGATTTGGTGGCCTCATCCTTTGGGATTTGGTGGCCTCATCGCTGTGGAGTTGGTGGCTCCATCCTTTGGGATTTGGTGGCCTCATCCCCGTGGGGTTGGTGGCCTCATCCTTTGGGATTTGGTGGCCTCATCCCCGTGGGGTTGGTGGCCTCATCCTTTGGGATTTGGTGGCTTCATCCTTTGGGATTTGGTGGCCTCATCCCCATGGGGTTGGTGGCCTCATCCTTTGGGATTTGGTGGCTTCATCCTTTGGGATTTGGTGGCCTCATTGCTGTGGGGTTGGTGGCTCCATCCTTTGGGATTTGATGGCTCCATCCTTTGGGGTTGGTGGCTCCGTCCTTTGGGATTTGGTGGCTCCATCCCTGTGGGGTTGGTGGCCTCATCCTTCGAGATTTGGTGGCCTCATCCTTAGGGATTTGGTGGCTCCATCCTTTGGGATGTGGTGGCCTTGTCCCTGTGGAATCAGTGGTCCCGATGTGGCGTTGCTGGCCCCTCCCTGTGGGGTCTGTGGCCTTGTCCCTGCAGAGCTGATGACCCCACAGTGGCCCCACCCTTGTGGACTCGGTGGCCCCATCCCCTGGGAGTCGGTGGCCACATCCCTATGAAGTTGGTGTCCCCACCCATGGGGATCCCGTGTCCCCACCCCTGCGGAGCTGCTGGCCCAGGACTGGTGCAGGGACTCTGGGGACACCTGGGGTGGTGGCCGAGGTCCTCCCCATTCCCCTGGCACTGGTGGGGCCAGGACTGGGCCCAGGTGGGCGATGCCAGATCCAGGATTCGGGTTTGGGATCAGGTGGGTGTCGGTGGATTTGGGATCTGGAGCTGGGGACGGGATCTGGTGGGTGCTGATGGATCCAGGATCAGCTGGGTTCTGTAGGAACCAGGGTCAGTTGGGCTCTGGCAGATCTGGGATCAGTTGGATGCTCTTGGATCCGGGATCAGTTGGATGCTCAGTGGGATCCAGGCTCAGCTGGGCTCTGTGGGATCTGGGATCAGCTGGATGCTCTTAGATCTGGGCTCAGCTGGGCTCAGTGGGATCCAGGCTCAGTCAGACCCTGTCAGACCTGGGCTCAGCTGGGCTCTGTGGGATCCGGGATCAGTTGGATGCTCTTGGATCCAGGCTCAGTTGGGCTCAGTGGGATCCAGGCTCAGTCAGACCTGGGCTCAGCTGGGCTCTGTGGGATCCAGGCTCAGTCAGACCCTGTCAGACCCGGGCTCAGTTGGGCTCTGTGGGATCCAGGCTCAGTCAGACCTGGGCTCAGCTGGGCTCGGTGGGATCCAGGCTCAGTCAGACCCGGGCTCAGTTGGGCTCTGTGGGATCCAGGCTCAGTCAGACCTGGGCTCAGCTGGGCTCGGTGGGATCCAGGCTCAGTCAGACCCTGTCAGACCCGGGCTCAGTTGGGCTCTGTGGGATCCAGGCTCAGTCAGACCCGGGCTCAGCTGGGCTCTGTGGGATCCGGGATCAGTTGGATGCTCTTGGATCCAGGCTCAGTTGGGCTCAGTGGGATCCAGGCTCAGTCAGACCCGGGCTCAGTTGGGCTCTGTGGGATCCAGGCTCAGTCAGACCCCACGGGATCCGGGCTCAGTGGGATCCAGGCTCAGTCAGACCCTGTCAGACCCGGGCTCAGTTGGGCTCAGTGGGATCTGGGCTCAGTCAGACCCGGGCTCAGTTGGGCTCTGTGGGATCCAGGCTCAGTCAGACCCCACGGGATCCGGGCTCAGTGGGATCCAGGCTCAGTCAGACCCTGTCAGACCCGGGCTCAGTTGGGCTCAGTGGGATCCAGGCTCAGTCAGACCCGGGCTCAGTTGGGCTCAGTGAGATCCAGGCTCAGTCAGACCCCACGGGATCCGGGCTCAGTGGGATCTGGGCTCAGTCAGACCCTGTCAGACCCGGGCTCAGTTGGGCTCAGTGGGATCTGGGCTCAGTCAGACCCGGGCTCAGTTGGGCTCAGTGGGATCCAGGCTCAGTCAGACCCCACGGGATCCGGGCTCGGTGGGATCCCGGTGGATCCGGGCTCGGTGGGATCCCGTGGGATCGCGGTCCGTGTCCCGCAGTGCCGCAGGTGCTCCGGAGCTGCACGGAGTTCGTGGAGCAGCACGGGGTGGTCGATGGCATCTACCGCCTGTCCGGGGTGTCCTCCAACATCCAGCGGCTGCGGTCAGCGGGCGGCGGGCAGTGGGCACCGGGCAGCGGGCACCGGGCAGAGGGCAGCGGGCAGCGGGCAGAGGGCAGAGGGCAGCGGGCAGAGGGCAGAGGGCACCGGGCAGCGGGCAGAGGGCAGAGGGCAGAGGGCAGAGGGCAGCGGGCAGTGGGCACCGGGCAGCGGGCACCGGGCAGAGGGCAGCGGGCAGCGGGCAGAGGGCAGCGGGCAGCGGGCAGCGGGCAGCGGGCAGAGGGCAGCGGGCAGAGGGCAGAGGGCAGAGGGCAGCGGGCAGCGGGCAGCGGGCAGAGGGCAGCAGGCAGAGGGCAGAGGGCAGAGGGCAGCGGGCAGAGGGCAGCGGGCAGAGGGCAGCAGGCAGAGGGCAGAGGGCAGAGGGCAGAGGGCAGAGGGCAGCGGGCGGGGCGGGAGCGGCATCGGGATCGGGATGGGGACGGGGCAGGGATGGGGAGCGGGATCCGGGAGCAGGATCGGGATGGGGCGGAGATCGGGATGGGGACGGAGCGGGGATGGGGATCGGGAGCAGGATGGGAACGGGGTGGGATTGGGATCGGGATCGGTAAGGGAACGGGGCGGGATCGGGAGCGGGATGGGAATGGGGCGGGATCGGGAGCGGGATCGGGAGCGGGATGGGGATGGGGATGGGAACGGGGCGGGATCGGGATCGGGATGGGGACGGGGCGGGATCGGGATGGGGACGGAGCGGGGATGGGGATTGGGAGCAGGATGGGAACGGGGCGGGATCGGGAGCAGGATCGGGATCGGGAACGGGGCGGGATCGGGAGCGGGATCGGGATGGGGCGGAGATCAGGATGGGGACGGAGCGGGGATGGGGTTTGGGAGCGGGATGGGAACGGGGCGAGATCGGGATCGGGATGGGGAGGGGATCGGGATGGGGAGGAGATCGGGATGGGGACGGAGCGGGGATGGGGTTTGGGAGCAGGATGGGAACTGGGCGGGATCGGGATCGGGATGGGGACGGAGCGGGGATGGGGATTGGGAGCGGGATGGGAACGGGGCGGGATCGGGAGCAGGATCGGGATCGGGAACGGGGCGGGATCGGGAGCGGGATCGGGATCGGGATGGGAATGGGGCGGGATCAGGATCGGGATCGGGATGGGGCGGAGATCAGGATGGGGACGGAGCGGGGATGGGGTTTGGGAGCGGGATGGGAACGGGGCGGGATCGGGAGCAGGATCGGGATCGGGAACGGGGCGGGATCGGGATCGGGAGCGGGAGCGGGGACGGAGTGGGGATCGAGATGGGGACAGATCGGGGGTCGAGATTGGGATGGGGATGGGGATGGGGATGGGATGGGATGGGATGGGATGGGATGGGATGGGATGGGATGGGATGGGGGTGGAGACTGGAGGATGCCGGGACTGAGAGGGAGGGAGGGGACAGGGCTGGGATAAAATCAGGCGGAACCGGGGATGGGACCGGACTTGGGGTGACAGGGCCGGGGGGGGATGGGCCACAGGACCCCCCCCCCACCCCCCCAAAGCCCCATTTCTCCCCCACCCCGTGGGGAGCTGCCGGATCCAGCCCCCACCCCCCTCCCCCCGGCCCCTTCCCTTCCCCCCACCCCGCTCCGGCCCCTCTTCCCCCGCTCCTTTCCTTCCCTTTTCCCCTCTTTATTGGTTTTGGGGTTTTCCTGCCCGTTCTCTTCCACCCTCCCCGGTTTTGGGTCAGTTTTTCCCTCTTTTGCTTCTTTCCCCTGAGTTCTCCCCTATTCCTGGGGAACCCCAGAATTGCCGGGGTCCTCTGTGTCCCCAATGATGTCCCCAATGATGTCCCCAGTGTCCCCCTGTGCCCAGGATCCTCCTGTGCCAGCTTTTCCCACATCCTCGGTGTCCCTGGCACCTCCCCCTGTCCCCTCCATCCCTGTCCCCCCACCCCCACCCCAGGGCCCCCTCCCATCCCAACCCTGGCCCCCCTGTCCCAGGGAGGGTGACCCAGCCATCCCCCGTCCCCATGTCCCCTTGCCCCATGTCCCCATGTCCCCATGTCCCCGTGTCCCCATGTCCCCATGTCCCACTGTCCCCATGTCTCTGACCCCGCTTTCCGGCTGTCCCCATGTCCCTATGTCCCCATGTCCCCCTGTCCCTGTGTCCCCATGTCCCCGTGTCCCCATGTCCCCATGTCCCCATGTCCCCCTGTCCCCGTGTCCCCATGTCCCCATGTCCCCATGTCCCCATGTCCCACTGTCCCCATGTCTCTGACCCCGCTTTCCGGCTGTCCCCATGTCCCTATGTCCCCATGTCCCCCTGTCCCTGTGTCCCCATGTCCCCGTGTCCCCATGTCCCCATGTCCCCATGTCCCCCTGTCCCCGTGTCCCCATGTCCCCATGTCCCCATGTCCCCATGTCCCACTGTCCCCATGTCTCTGACCCCGCTTTCCGGCTGTCCCCATGTCCCTATGTCCCCATGTCCCCGTGTCCCCATGTCCCCCTGTCCCCATGTCCCCATGTCCCTGTGTCCCCCTGTCCCCCTGTCCCCATGTCCCCATGTCCCTGTGTCCCCCTGTCCCCCCGTCCCCCTGTCCCCATGTCCCCATGTCCCCATGTCCCCCTGTCCCCCTGTCCCCATGTCCCCATGTCCCCATGTCCCCATGTCCCCCTGTCCCCCTGTCCCCATGTCCCCATGTCCCCATGTCCCCCTGTCCCCCTGTCCCCTTCTTCCCCAGTCCCATACCCCACACACCAATCCCAATCCTAATCCCAATCCCATCCCAGTGCGGAGTTCGAGGCACAGCACAACCCGGACCCCGATCCCAAACCCCCTATTCCCAAACCCCAAATCCCAGTCCCAATCCCATATTCCCGATGCCATATTCCCGATCCCGATGCCCTATTCCCGATCCCCTCGCAGCGCCGAGTTCGAGGCCCAGCGCAGCCCAGACCCTGATCCCAGTGCCCATCCCAATCCCATATTCCCAATCCCATATTCACGATCCCAATCCCATGTCCCCGATCCCAAATCCCAATCCCATATTCCCGATCCCCTCGCAGCGCTGCGTTCGAGGCTCAGCGCAGCCCAGACCCTGATCCCAGTGCCCATCCCAATGCCCATATTCCCGATCCCAATGCCCCATTCCAGTCCCATATTCCCGATCCCAAATCCCCGATCCCAAATCCCAATCCCATATCCCCGACCCCAAATCCCAATCCCATATCCCCGCTCCCCCCGCAGCGCCGAGTTCGAGGCCCAGCGCAGCCCAGACCCCGATCCCAAATCCCAGTCCCATATTCCTGATCCCATATTCCTGATCCCAATCCCATATCCCCGACCCCAAATCCCCATCCCATATCCCCGATCCCAAATCCCGATCCCATATTCCCGATCCCAATCCCATATCCCCGACCCCAAATCCCGATCCCATATCCCCGCTCCCCCTGCAGCGCCGAGTTCGAGGCCCAGCGCAGCCCAGACCCCGATCCCAAATCCCAGTCCCATATTCCTGATCCCATATTCCCGATCCCAATCCCATATTCCCAATCCCATATTCCTGATCCCAAATCCCATATTCCCAATCCCATGTCCCCGATCCCATATTCCCAATCCCATATCCCTGATCCCAAATCCCAATCCCATATTCCTGATCCCAAATCCCAATCCCATATTCCCGATCCCAATGCCCTATCCCAGACCCATATTCCTGATGCCATATTCCCTATCCCAATCCCATATTCCCAATGCCATATTCCCGATCCCAATCCCATATCCCCGACCCCAAATCCCCATCCCATATTCCCGACCCCAAATCCCAATCCCATATTCCCAATCCCATTGCCCCATCCCAGTCCCATATTCCCAATCCCATATTCCCGATCCCAAATCCCCATCCCATATCCCCGCTCCCCCCGCAGCGCCGAGTTCGAGGCCCAGCGCAGCCCAGACCCTGATCCCAATGCCATATTCCCGATCCCATATCCCCGATCCCAAATCCCAATCCCATATCCCCGATCCCAAATCCCAATGCCATATTCCCAATCCCATATCCCCGATCCCAAATCCCGATCCCATATCCCCGATCCTAAATCCCAATCCCATATTCCCAATCCCATATCCCCGATCCTAAATCCCAATCCCATATTCCCAATGCCCATATTCCCGATCCCAAATCCCCATCCCATATCCCCGACCCCAAATCCCGATCCCATATCCCCGATCCCAAATCCCGATCCCATATCCCCGCTCCCCCCGCAGCGCCGAGTTCGAGGCCCAGCGCAGCCCGGACCCTGATCCCAGTGCCCATCCCAATCCCATATTCCCAATCCCATATTCACGATCCCGATCCCATATCCCCGATCCCAAATCCCAATCCCATTTCCCCAACCCCAAATCCCAGTCCCATATCCCCGCTCCCCCCGCAGCGCCGAGTTCGAGGCCCCGCGCAGCCCAGACCCCGATCCCAAATCCCAGTCCCATATTCCTGATCCCATATTCCCGATCCCAATCCCATATTCCCAATCCCATATTCCCGATCCCAAATCCCATATTCCCAATCCCATGTCCCCGATCCCATATTCCCAATCCCATATCCCTGATCCCAAATCCCAATCCCATATTCCTGATCCCAAATCCCAATCCCATATTCCCGATCCCAATGCCCTATCCCAGACCCATATTCCTGATGCCATATTCCCTATCCCAATCCCATATTCCCAATGCCATATTCCCGATCCCAATCCCATATCCCCGATCCCAAATCCCAATCCCATATCCCCGACCCCAAATCCCAATCCCATATTCCCGATCCCATATCCCTGACCCCAAATCCCGATCCCATATTCCCGATCCCATATTCCCGATCCCAAATCCCGATCCCATATCCCCGATCCTAAATCCCAATCCCATATTCCCAATCCCATATCCCCGATCCTAAATCCCAATCCCATATTCCCAATGCCCATATTCCCGATCCCAAATCCCCATCCCATATCCCCGATCCCAAATCCCGATCCCATATCCCCGACCCCAAATCCCCATCCCATATCCCCGATCCCAAATCCCCATCCCATATCCCCGACCCCAAATCCCAATCCCATATCCCCAATCCCCCCGCAGCGCCGAGTTCGAGGCCCAGCGCAGCCCAGACCCTGATCCCAGTGCCCATCCCAATGCCCATATTCCCGATCCCAATGCCCCATTCCAGTCCCATATTCCCAATCCCAAATCCCCGATCCCAAATCCCCAATCCCATATCCCCGATCCCAATCCCATATCCCCGACCCCAAATCCCATATCCCCGCTCCCCCCGCAGCGCCGAGTTCGAGGCCCAGCGCAGCCCAGACCCTGATCCCAGTGCCCATCCCAATCCCATATTCCCAATCCCATATCCCCGACCCCAAATCCCCATCCCATATCCCCGACCCCAAATCCCAATCCCATATCCCCGACCCCAAATCCCAATCCCATATTCCCGATCCCAATCCCATATCCCCGACCCCAAATCCCAATGCCATATCCCCGATCCCAAATCCCAATCCCATATTCCCGATCCCAATCCCATGTCCCCGATCCCAAATCCCTGATCCCATATCCCCGATCCCAAATCCCAATCCCATATCCCCGATCCCAAATCCCGATCCCATATTCCCGATCCCAATCCCATATCCCCGACCCCAAATCCCAATCCCATATTCCTGATCCCATATTCCCAAACCCCAAATCCTGATGCCATATTCCCGATCCCATATCCCTGATCCCAAATCCCAATCCCATATCCCCGACCCCAAATCCCAATCCCATATCCCCAATCCCCCCGCAGCGCCGAGTTCGAGGCCCAGCGCAGCCCAGACCCTGATCCCAGTGCCCATCCCAATGCCCATATTCCCGATCCCAATGCCCCATTCCAGTCCCATATTCCCAATCCCAAATCCCCGATCCCAAATCCCCAATCCCATATCCCCGATCCCAATCCCATATCCCCGACCCCAAATCCCATATCCCCGCTCCCCCCGCAGCGCCGAGTTCGAGGCCCAGCGCAGCCCAGACCCTGATCCCAGTGCCCATCCCAATCCCATATTCCCAATCCCATATCCCTGACCCCAAATCCCGATGCCATATCCCCGCTCCCCCCGCAGCGCCGAGTTCGAGGCCCAGCGCAGCCCAGACCCTGATCCCAATGCCATATTCCCGATCCCATATCCCTGATCCCAAATCCCCATCCCATATCCCCGACCCTAAATCCCAATCCCATATCCCCGATCCCAAATCCCGATCCCATATCCCCGATCCCAAATCCCCATCCCATATCCCCGACCCCAAATCCCATATCCCATATCCCCGCTCCCCCCGCAGCGCCGAGTTCGAGGCCCAGCGCAGCCCAGACCCTGATCCCAGTGCCCATCCCAATCCCATATTCCCAATCCCATATCCCCGACCCCAAATCCCGATCCCATATCCCCGATCCCAAATCCCCATCCCATATCCCCGACCCCAAATCCCCATCCCATATCCCCGCTCCCCCCGCAGCGCCGAGTTCGAGGCCCAGCGCAGCCCGGAGCTGGCCCGGCCCGTTTACCTGCAGGACGTTCACTGCGTCAGCTCCCTGTGCAAAGCCTACTGCCGCGAGCTGCCCAACCCGCTGCTCACCTACCAGCTCTACGACAAGTTCGCCGTCAGTCCCTGCCCCCAAATATCCCCAAAATACCCCCAAATATCCCCAAATGGCCCCAAAGCGTCCCCAGCGCCGCTGGTGGCCGTCTCACCGCGCTGGTGGCCGCGCTGTCCCCGCAGGACGCCGTGGCCATCCAGATGGAGGAGGCGCGGCTGGTGAAGATCAAAGAGGTGCTCAAGGAGCTGCCGGTGCCTCACTACAGGTGAAGGGGGGGGGGGAGGGGTGGGTGGGGACATCCCGGTGTCCCCTCCGGTGTCCCCTCGGGTGGCCCCTCCGGTGGCCCCTCCGGTGGCCCGGTGGCTGAGGTGTGGCCGGTGTGGCAGGACGCTGGAGTTCCTGATGCGGCACCTGCTGCGCATGGCCGGGCACAGCGGCCGCACCAACATGCACGCGCGGAACCTGGCCATCGTGTGGGCACCCAACCTGCTGCGGTGAGGGGATAGCGGGGACAGCCCCGGCACTGGCAGCCCTGCCACTGGCAGCCCTGGTATCACCGGCACTGGTACCGCCAGAGCCGGCACTGCCAGTCACTGTCAGCCCCGTCAATGTCAGCCCTGTCACTGCCAGCCCCGTCACTGCCAGCCCCGTCACTGCCAGCCCTGTCACTGCCAGCCCCATCACTGCCAGCCCTGTCACTGCCAGCCCCGTCACTGTCAGCCCTGGCATCACCAGCCCTGGTACCGCCAGCCCCGTCAATGCCAGCCCTGCCACTGCCAGCCCTGTCACTGCCAGCCCCGTCACTGCCAGCCCCGTCACTGCCAGCCCCGTCAATGCCAGCCCCACCACTGCCAGCCCTGTCACTGCCAGCCCCGGCACTGCCAGCCTTGTCACTGCCAGCCCCATCACTGCCAGCCACTGCCAGCCCAGTCACTGCCAGCCCCTGTCACTGCCAGCCCCATCACTGCCACCCTGTCACTGCCACCCCGTCACTGCCAGCCCATCACTGCCAGCCCTGTCACTGCCAGCCCCTGTCACTGCCAGCCCCGTCACCGTCAGCCACTGCCAGCCCCGTCACTGCCACCCCGTCACTGCCAGCCCCGTCACTGCCAGCCCCGTCACTGCCACCCCGTCACTGCCAGCCCCGTCACTGCCAGCCCCGTCACTGCCAGCCTCGTCACTGCCACCCCGTCACTGCCACCCCGCCACTGCCACCCCATCACTGCCAGCCCCGTCACTGCCAGCCCCGCCACTGCCACCCCGTCACTGCCAGCCCCACCACTGCCAGCCCCGTCACTGCCAGCCCCATCACTGCCCGCCCCGTCACCGCCAGCCCTGTCACTGCCAGCCCCGTCACTGCCACCCCGTCACTGCCAGCCCCACCACTGCCAGCCCCCGTCACTGCCAGCCCCACCACTGCCAGCCCCCGTCACTGCCACCCCATCACTGCCAGCCCCCGTCAATGCCAGCCCCATCACTGCCACCCAGTCACTGCCAGCCGCTGCCAGCCACTGCCAGCCCAGTCACCGCCAGCCCAGTCACCACCAGCCCCGTCACTGCCACCCCGTCACTGCCAGTCACTGCCACCCCGTCACTGCCAGCCCCACCACTGCCAGCCCCACCACTGCCAGCCCCGTCACTGCCACCCCATCACTGCCAGTCACTGCCAGCCCCGTCACTGCCACTCCATCACTGCCAGCCCCGCCAGTGCCAACCCCATCACTCCCAGCCCCGTCACTGCCAGCCCTGGCACCGCCAGCCTTGTTCCCATCAGCTCTGTCCCTGCTGTCCCCTGTCCGGCCATCCCTGGCATCTACATCCCGGTCCTTGCCATCCTTGTCACTGGCATCGCCACCCGCGTCCCGCCAGCCCTGTCCCCGCTGCCCGAATGTCCCTGCTCTCCCCCTGTCCCTGCCAGCCCTGTCACCAGCATCCCCCCGATGCCACCCCCCCGATGCCATCTCCCCGATGCCACCCCCCCGATGCCATCCCCCTGTCCCCAGCATCCCTGTCACCATCATCTCTCTGATCCCATCCCCCTGTCCCTGCCATACCCTCCATCCCCCTGATGCCACCCCCCCAATGCCATCCCCCCGATGCCATCCCCCCAATGCCACCCTCCCAATGCCACCCCCCCAATGCCATCCCCCCGATGCCATCCCCCCGATGCCATCCCCCCAATCCCACGCCCCTGCCCCCCCACCCCGAGCTGACCCCACCTGTCCCCCCCACCCCGAGGTGACCCCGCGTGTCCCCCTCTCTCCCCCCACCCCGAGGTGACCCCACCTGTCCCCCCCACCCCGAGCTGACCCCCTCTGTCCCCCCCACCCCGAGGTGACCCCGCTTGTCCCCCACTGTCCCCCCACCCCCAGGTGACCCCGTGTGTCCCCCACTTTCCCTCCCACCCCGAGCTGACCCCCTCTCTCCCCCCACCCTGAGGTGACCCCACCTGTCACCCCTACCCCGAGGTGACCCCGCGTGTCCCCCCCACCCTGAGCTGACCCCACCTGTCCCCCCCACCCCGAGCTGACCCCCTCTCTCCCCCCACCCTGAGGTGACCCCACCTGTCCCCCCCACCCCGAGGTGACCCCGCGTGTCCCCCGCTGTCCCCCCCACCCCGAGGTGACCCCACCTGTCCCCCCCACCCCGAGGTGACCCCGCGTGTCCCCCGCTGTCCCCCCCACCCCGAGGTGACCCCGCGTGTCCCTCTCCGTCCCTCCCACCCCGAGCTGACCCCACCTGTCCCCCCCACCCCGAGCTGACCCCCTCTGTCCCCCCCACCCCGAGGTGACCCCGCTTGTCCCCCACTGTCCCCCCACCCCCAGGTGACCCCGTGTGTCCCCCACTTTCCCTCCCACCCCGAGCTGACCCCGCGTGTCCCCCTCTCTCCCCCCACCCTGAGCTGACCCCACCTGTCCCCCCCACCCTGAGGTGACCCCGTGTGTCCCCCCCACCCTGAGCTGACCCCACCTGTCCCCCCCACCCTGAGGTGACCCCGTGTGTCCCCCCCACCCCGAGGTGACCCCACCTGTCCCCCCCACCCCGAGGTGACCCCGCGTGTCCCTCTCCGTCCCTCCCACCCTGAGGTGGCCCCGTGTGTCCCCCCCACCCCGAGCTGACCCCCTCTGTCCCCCCCACCCCGAGGTGACCCCCACCTGTCCCCCCCACCCCGAGGTGACCCCCACATGTCCCCCCCACCACGAGCTGACCCCGCGTGTCCCCCAATGTCCCCCCCACCCCGAGCTGACCCCGCGTGTCCCCCACTGTCCCCCCACCCCCAGGTGACCCCGTGTGTCCCCCACTTTCCCCCCCACCCCGGGGTGACCCCACCTGTCCCCCCCACCCCGAGGTGCCCCCCTCTGTCCCCCCACCCCGGGGTGACCCCGCGTGTCCCCCCCACCCTGAGCTGACCCCACCTGTCCCCCCCACCCCGAGCTGACCTCGCGTGTCCCCCTCTGTCACCCCCACCCTGAGCTGACCCCACCTGTCCCCCCCACCCCGAGCTGACCTCGCGTGTCCCCCTCTGTCACCCCCACCCTGAGCTGACCCCACCTGTCCCCCCCACCCCGAGCTGACCCCGCGTGTCCCTCTCCGTCCCTCCCACCCTGAGGTGGCCCCACCTGTCCCCCCCACCCCGAGGTGACCCCGCGTGTCCCCCCCCGCTGTCCCCAGCTCGAGGGACATCGAGGCCTCGGGGTTCAATGGCACGGCCGCGTTCATGGAGGTGCGGGTCCAGTCCATCGTGGTGGAGTTCATCCTCACCCACGTGGAGCAGCTCTTCGGGGATGCCCCGCTCCGAGGTACCCGGGGGGCACGGGGGGCACGGGGGGCACGGGGGGCACGGACACCCCAATTCGGGGGTCTCCCAGTGGGGATTCACCCCAGCGTTCCCTGTTCCCGGTGGGACACGGACACCCCAATTTGGGGGTCTCCCGGTGGGGATTCACCCCAGCGTTCCCTGTTCCCGGTGGGACACGGACACCCCAATTTGGGGGGTCTCCCAGTGGGGATTCACCCCAGCGTTCCCTGTTCCTGGTGGGACACGGACACCCCAATTTGGGGGTCTCCCAGTGGGGATTCACCCCAGCGTTCCCTGTTCCTGGTGGGGCACGGACACCCCAATTTGGGGGTCTCCAGGTGGGGATTCACCCCAGCGTTCCCTGTTCCCGGTGGGACACGGACACCCCAATTTGGGGGGTCTCCCGGTGGGGATTCACCCCAGCGTTCCCTGTTCCCGGTGGGACACGGACACCCCAATTTGGGGGTCTCCCGGTGGGGATTCACCCCAGCGTTCCCTGTTCCTGGTGGGACACGGACACCCCAATTTGGGGGTCTCCCAGTGGGGATTCACCCCAGCGTTCCCTGTTCCTGGTGGGACACGGACACCCCAATTTGGGGGTCTCCCAGTGGGGATTCACCCCAGCGTTCCCTGTTCCTGGTGGGACACGGACACCCCAATTTGGGGGTCTCCCAGTGGGGATTCACCCCAGCGTTCCCTGTTCCTGGTGGGACACGGACACCCCAATTTGGGGGGTCTCCCAGTGGGGATTCACCCCAGCGTTCCCTGTTCCTGGTGGGACACGGATACCCCAATTTGGGGGTCTCCCAGTGGGGATTCACCCCAGCGTTCCCTGTTCCTGGTGGGACACGGACACCCCAATTTGGGGGTCTCCCAGTGGGGATTCACCCCAGTGTTCCCTGTTCCTGGTGGGACACGGACACCCCAATTTGGGGGTCTCCAGGTGGGGATTCACCCCAGCGTTCCCTGTTCCTGGTGGGACACGGACACCCCAATTCGGGGGGTCTCCCAGTGGGGATTCACCCCAGCGTTCCCTGTTCCTGGTGGGACACGGAAACCCCAATTTGGGGGGTCTCCCAGTGGGGATTCACCCCAGCGTTCCCTGTTCCTGGTGGGACACGGACACCCCAATTCGGGGGTCTCCCAGTGGGGATTCACCCCAGCGTTCCCTGTTCCTGGTGGGACACGGATACCCCAATTTGGGGGTCTCCCAGTGGGGATTCACCCCAGCGTTCCCTGTTCCTGGTGGGACACTGACACCCCAATTTGGGGGTCTCCCAGTGGGGATTCACCCCAGCGTTCCCTGTTCCTGGTGGGACACGGACACCCCAATTTGGGGGTCTCCATGTGGTGAATTCCCCCCATCATTGCCTGCCCCCAGGTGAGGGTTCTGGGGGGTCTCTAGGGGACACTGACACCCTTTTTTGGGGGGTCTCCATGTGTGGAATTCCCCTGACATTCCCTGATCCCGGGGTGACACTGTCACACCTTTTTGGGGTCTCCAGGTGGGGACTCCCCCCGTCACTCCCTGATCCTGGGTTGGGGGTCCCGGGGATTCTCCAGGGGTCCCAGAGTGACTTTTTGGGGTCTCCAGGTGGGGAATCCCCCTGACACTCCCTTATCCTGGGTTGGGGGTCCTGGGGAGTCCCCAGGGGTCCCAGAGTGACTTTTTGGGGTCTCCAAGTGGGAAATCCCCCCGTCACTCCCTGATCCTGGGTTGGGGGTCCCCGGGGGTTCTCCAGGAGTCCCAGGGTGACTTTTTGGGGTCTCCAGGTGGGGATTTGCCCCATCACTCCCTGATCCTGGCTTGGGGGTCTCCAGGGGACACCGAGGGTCTTTGGGGTGACACTGTCCCACCTTTTTTGGGGGGTCTCCATGTGTGGAATTCCCCTGACATTCCCTGATCCCGGGGTGACACTGTCCCACCTTTTTGGGGTCTCCAGGTGGGGAATCCCCCTGACACTCCCTGATCCTGGGTTGGGGGTCCCGGGGGTTCTCCAGGGGTCCCAGAGTGACTTTTTGGGGTCTCCAGGTGGGGAATCCCCCCGTCACTCCCTGATCCTGGGTTGGGGGTCCCGGGGGATTCCCCAGGGGTCCCAGGGTGACTTTTTGGGGTCTCCAGGTGGGGAATCCCCCTGACATTCCCTGATCCTGGGTTGGGGGTCCCCAGGGGACACTGAGGGTCTTTGGGGTGACACTGTCACACCTTTTTGGGGTCTCCAGGTGGGGACTCCCCCCCTCACTCCCTGATCCTGGCTTGGGGGTCTCCAGGGGACACCGAGGGTCTTTGGGGTGACACTGTCCCACCTTTTTTGGGGTCTCCAGGTGGGGAATCCCCCTGACACTCCCTGATCCTGGGTTGGGGGTCCTGGGGATTCCCCAGGGTCTCTGGGGTGACACTGTCACACCTTTTTGGGGTCTCCAGGTGGGGACTCCCCCCGTCACTCCCTGATCCTGGGTTGGGGGTCCCGGGGGTTCTCCAGGGGTCCCAGAGTGACTTTTTGGGGTCTCCAGGTGGGGAATCCCCCTGACATTCCCTGATCCTGGGTTGGGGGTCCTGGGGATTCCCCAGGGGTCCCAGAGTGACTTTTTGGGGTCTCCAAGTGGGAAATCCCCCCGTCACTCCCTGATCCTGGGTTGGGGGTCCCCGGGGGATTCCCCAGGGGTCCCAGGGTGACTTTTTGGGGTCTCCAGGTGGGGATTTGCCCCATCACTCCCGGATCCTGGCTTGGGGGTCTCCAGGGGACACCGAGGGTCTTTGGGGTGACACTGTCCCACCTTTTTTGGGGGGTCTCCATGTGTGGAATTCCCCTGACATTCCCTGATCCCGGGGTGACACTGTCCCACCTTTTTGGGGTCTCCAGGTGGGGACTCCCCCCGTCACTCCCTGATCCTGGGTTGGGGGTCCCGGGGGATTCCCCAGGGGTCCCAGGGTGACTTTTTGGGGTCTCCATGTGTGGAATTCCCCTGACATTCCCTGATCCCGGGGTGACACTGTCACACCTTTTTGGGGTCTCCAGGTGCGGAGTCCCCCCGTCACTCCCTGATCCTGGGTTGGGGGTCCCAGGGATTCCCCAGGGGTCCCAGGGTGACTTTTTGGGGTCTCCAGGTGGGGATTTGCCCCATCACTCCCGGATCCTGGGTTGGGGGTCCCCAGGGGACACCGAGGGTCTTTGGGGTGACACTGTCACATCTTTTTGGGGTCTCCAGGTGGGGACTCCCCCCGTCACTCCCTGATCCTGGGTTGGGGGTCCCCGGGGATTCTCCAGGGGTCCCAGAGTGACTTTTTGGGGTCTCCAGGTGGGGACTCCCCCTATCACTCCCTGATCCTGGGTTGGGGGTCTCCAGGGGACACCGAGGGTCTTTGGGGTGACACTGTCACATCTTTTTGGGGTCTCCAGGTGGGGACTCCCCCCGTCACTCCCTGATCCTGGGTTGGGGGTCCTGGGGATTCCCCAGGAGTCCCGGGGTGACACTGTCCCACCTTTTTGGGGTCTCCAGGTGGGGACTCACCCCGTCACTCCCTGATCCTGGCTTGGGGGTCTCCAGGGGACACCGAGGGTCTTTGGGGTGACACTGTCCCACCTTTTTTGGGGTCTCCAGGTGGGGACTCACCCCGTCGCTCGCTGCTGCTGCCCGGGGGGACGCCCCCGCTGCACGTCCCGGCCGCGCTGAGCCAGGGGGACGGACCCCCCCAAATGCGGCCCTACCACACCATCATCGAGCTCGGCGAGCACAGGTACGGCCGGGACACCTGGGGACACCTGGGGACAGGGACAGGGACAGGTGACACCCCCAGCCCACCCCGGGGACACCCGGGGACAGGGACAGGTGACACCCCCAGCCCACCCCGGGGACCCTCAGGGACAGGGACGGGTGACACCCCCAGCCCACCCTGGGACACCTGGGGACAGGGACAGGGACAGGTGACACCCCCAGCCCACCCCGGGGACCCCCAGGGACAGGGACGGGTGACACCCCCAGTGCACCCCGGGGACCCCCAGGGACAGGGACAGGTGACACCCCCAGCGCACCCCGGGGACCCCCAGGGACAGGGACAGGTGACACCCCCAGTGCACCCCGGGGACCCCCAGGGACAGGGACAGGTGACACCCGGGCCCACCCTGGGTACAGGGACAGGTGACACCCCCAGCCCACCCCGGGGACCCCCAGGGACAGGTGACACCCGCAGACCACCCTGGGGACCCCCACGGACAGGGACAGGTGACACCCCCAGCCCACCCCGGGGACCCCCAGGGACAGGGACAGGTGACACCCCCAGCCCACCCCGGGGACCCCCAGGGACAGGGACAGGGACAGGTGACACCCCCAGCGCACCCCGGGGACACCTGGGGACAGGGACAGGGACGGGTGACACCCCCAGCCCAGGGACACCTGGGGACAGGGACAGGTGACACCCCCAGCCCACCCCGGGGACCCCCAGGGACAGGGACAGGTGACACCCCCAGCCCACCCCGGGGACACCTGGGGACACCTGAGGACAGGGACAGGTGACACCCCCAGCGCACCCCGGGGACCCCCAGGGACAGGGACGGGTGACACCCTCACCCCTCCCCGGGGACACCTGGGGACACCTGGGGACAGGGACAGGTGACACCCCCAGCCCACCCTGGGACACCTGGGGACAGGGACAGGGACAGGTGACACCCTCACCCCACCCCAGGGACACCCAGGGACAGGTGACACCCCCAGCGCACCCCGGGGACACCCAGGGACAGGTGACACCCTCACCCCACCCTGGGGACACCTCGGGACACCCCGGGGACCCCCAGGGACAGGTGACACCCTCACCCCACCCCGGGGACCCCCACGGACAGGGACAGGTGACACCCCCAGCGCACCCTGGGGACCCCCAGGGGACAGGGACAGGTGACACCCCCAGCCCACCCTGGGGACAGGGACAGGGACAGGTGACACCCCCAGCCCACCCTGGGACCCCCAGTGACAGGGACAGGTGACACTCCCAGCCCACCCCGGGGACACCTGGGGACACCCCGGGGACCCCCAGGGACAGGTGACACCCCCAGCCCACCCCGGGGACACCCAGGGACAGGTGACACCCGCAGACCACCCTGGGGACCCCCACGGACAACGACAGGTGACACCCCCACCCCACCCCGGGGACACCCAGGGACAGGTGACACCCTCACCCCACCCCGGGGACACCTGGGGACAGGGACAGGGACAGGTGACACCCCCAGCCCACCCCGGGGACCCCCAGGGACAGGGACGGGTGACACCCGGGCCCACCCTGGGGACAGGGACAGGTGACACCCCCAGTGCACCCTGGGGACCCCCAGGGACAGGGACGGGTGACACCCCCAGCCCACCCTGGGACACCTGGGGACAGGGACAGGGACAGGTGACACCCTCACCCCACCCCGGGGACCCCCACGGACAGGGACAGGTGACACCCCCAGCGCACCCCGGGGACACCTGGGGACAGGGACAGGTGACACCCTCACCCCTCCCTGGGGACACCTGGGGACACCCCGGGGACCCCCAGGGACAGGTGACACCCCCAGCCCACCCCGGGGACACCCAGGGACAGGTGACACCCGCAGACCACCCCGGGGACCCCCACGGACAGGGACAGGTGACACCCTCACCCCACCCCGGGGACACCTGGGGACACCTGGGGACAGGGACAGGTGACACCCCCAGTGCACCCCGGGGACACCCAGGAACCCCCCAGCTGGGGCGTGGCTCAGGTGGTCCTACCTGGGCATGATCCAGGTGTATCCCAGGTGTGCCCCAGGTGTGCCCAGGTGTGCCCAGGTGTATCCCAGGTGTATCCCAGGTGTACCCCAGGTGCCCCCAGGTGTATCCAGGTGCCCCCAGGTGTGCCCAGATGTACCCCAGGTGTATCCCAGGTGTGCCCAGGTGCACCCAGGTGTGCCCAGGTGTACCCCAGGTGTATCCCAGGTGTACCCCAGGTGCCCCCAGGTGTATCCAGGTGCCCCCAGGTGTGCCCAGATGTACCCCTGGTGTATCCCAGGTGTGTCCAGGTGTGCCCACATGCCCCCAGGTGAGCCCAGGTGTATCCAGGTGCCCCCAGGTGTGCCCAGGTGTATCCCAGGTGTGCCCAGATGACCCAAGATGTGCCCAGCTGTGCCCCAGCTGTAGACAGGTGCCCCCAGCTGTATCCCAGGCACCCTCAGGTGTGCCCAGATGCCCCCAGGTGTGCCCAGGTGTGCCCCAGGTGTATCCAGGTGCCCCCAGGTGAGCCCAGGTGTGCCCCAGGTATGCCCAGGTGTGCCCAGGTGTATCCCAGGTGTATCCCAGGTGCCCCCAGGTGTATCCAGGTGCCCCCAGGTGTGCCCAGGTGTATCCCAGGTGTATCCCAGGTGTGCCCAGGTGTATCCAGGTGCCCCCAGGTGTGCCCAGATGTACCCCAGGTGTATCCCAGGTGTGTCCAGGTGTGCCCACATGCCCCCAGGTGAGCCCAGGTGTATCCAGGTGCCCCCAGGTGTGCCCAGGTGTATCCCAGGTGTGCCCAGATGACCCAAGATGTGCCCAGCTGTGCCCCAGCTGTAGACAGGTGCCCCCAGCTGTATCCCAGGCACCCTCAGGTGTGCCCAGATGCCCCCAGGTGTGCCCAGGTGTGCCCCAGGTGTATCCAGGTGCCCCCAGGTGAGCCCAGGTGTGCCCCAGGTGAGCCCAGGTGTATCCAGGCACCCCCAGCTGTGCCCAGGTGTGCCCCAGGTGTGCCCAGGTGTGCCCCCAGGTGTGCCCCAGGTGTATCCAGGCACCCCCCAGCTGTGCCCAGGTGTGCCCAGGTGTGCCCCAGGTGTATCCAGGTGCCCCCAGGTGAGCCCAGGTGTGCCCCAGGTGTGCCCCAGGTGTGCCCAGGTGTATCCCAGGTGTGCCCAGATGCCCCCAGGCGTGCCCTAGGTGTCCCCAGGTGAGCCCAGGTGTATCCAGGCACCCCCAGCTGTGCCCAGGTGTGCCCCAGCTGTGCTCAGGTGTGCCCAGGTGTGCCCCAGGTGTATCCAGGCACCCCCCAGCTGTGCCCAGCTGTGCCCAGGTGTGCCCCAGGTGCATCCCAGGTGTCCCCGCAGGCGCAAGGGCTCCCTCAAGGCCAAGAAGTGGAGATCCATCTTCAACCTGGGCCGCTCTGGGCACGAGGCCAAGCGGAAGCCGGGGAAGGCGGAGGAGAAAGGTGGGAATTCCGGGGGGATCCCATGGATTGGGGGGCGGGGGTGTGTACCCAAATCCACCCCAATCCCGTTCTCCCGCCCCCATTCCCAGAGGAGAAGGGAGGGAAGGTCAGTCTGCGGCCGGCCAAGAGCATGGACTCGCTCAGCTCCGGCCCCTCCGGACCCCCTGGTAAGAGGGACCCTCTGATCCCTTGGGATTGTCCCACAGATCCTTTGGGATTGTCCTTCTGACCCTTTGGGATTGTCCCTCTGATCCCTTGGGATTGTCCCTCTGATCCCTTTGGGATTGTCCTTCTGATCCCTTGGGAATTGTCCCTCTGATCCCTTGGGATTGTCCCACAGATCCCTTGGGATTGTCCCTCCGACCCCTTTGGGATTTGTCCCTCCAACCCGTTGGGAATTGTCCCTCTGATCCTTTGGGATTGTCCCTCCGACCCCTTTGGGATTTGTCCCTCCAACCTGTTGGGAATTCTCCCTCTGATCCCTTTGGGATTGTCCCTGGCCCTTTGGGATTGTCCCTCTGACCCTTTGGGATTGTCCTTCTGATCCTTTGGGATTGTCCCTCCAACCCTGTGGGAATTGTCCCTCTGACCCTTTGGGATTGTCCTTCTGATCCCTTGGGAATTGTCCCTCTGATCCTTTGGGATTGTCCTTCCAACCCTTTGGGATTGTCCCTCCGACCCCTTGGGATTGTCCCTCTGACCCTTTGGGAATTGTCCTTCTGACCCTTTGGGATTGTCCTTCTGACCCTTTGGGATTGTCCTTCTGATCCCTTTGGGATTGTCCCACAGATCCCTTGGGATTGTCCCTCTGATCCTTTGGGAATTGTCCCTCTGACCCTTTGGGATTGTCCTTCTGACCCTTTGGGATTGTCCCTCCGACCCTTTGGGATTGTCCTTCTGACCCCTTTGGGATTTGTCCCTCTGATCCCTCGGGATTTGTCCCTCTGATCCTTTGGGATTGTCCTTCCAACCCTTTGGGATTGTCCCTCCGACCCCTTGGAATTGTCCCTCTGATCCTTTGGGATTGTCCTTCTGATCCTTTGCGATTGTCCCTCTGATCCTTTGGGATTGTCCTTCTGATCCCTTTGGGATTGTCCCTCTGATCCCTTTGGGATTGTCCCTGGCCCTTTGGGATTGTCCTTCTGACCCTTTGGGATTGTCCCTCCAACTCCTTGGGAATTGTCCCTCCGACCCCTTGGGATTTGTCCCTCCGATCCCGAGGGATTGTCCCTCTGATCCCTTTGGGATTGTCCCTCTGATCCTTTGGGATTGTCCCTGATCCCAAGGAGGGATCGTTGGGCCAGGGTGGGAATGGCGGAAGTGGAGCGGGGATGGGATGGGGTTCTGGGATCAGTGGGATGAAATTCTGGGATCCCCTCTGGACCCTGACCCTTCCTTCGGGATTCCGGGACCCCCTCCTGACCCAAAACCTTCCCCTGGACCCTGAAATCCCCTCTGGAGCCCGGGATCCGCTCCCCAGACCCTGGGATCCCCCCCGGCACCCCGGGATCCCCCCACGGCACCCCGGGATTCCCCCTCGGCACCCCGGGATCCCCCCGGCACCCCGGGATCCCTCCCATATCCCGGTACCCCCCCGGCACCCCGGGATGCCCCCGCACCTCGGGACCCCCGCCCGGCACCCCGGGACCCTCTCGCGCCCCGGGACCCTCCCAGCACCCCGGGATCCCCCCCTCAGCACCCCGGGATCCCCCCCGCACCCCGGGACTCCCCCGCACCCCGGGACTCCCCCCCCCGGCACCCCGAGACCCCCCCGCACCCCGGGATCCCTCCCATATCCCGGTACCCCCCCCGGCACCCCGGGATCCCCCCGCGCCCCGGGATCCCCCCACACCCCGGGATCCCTCCCATATCCCGGTACCCCCCCGGCACCCCGGGACCCTCCTGCACCCCGGGATTCCCCCACGGCACCCCGGGATTCCCCCTCGGCACCCCGGGATCCCCCCGCACCTCGGGACCCCCCCCGGCACCCCGGGACCCTCCCTCGCCCCGGGACCCCCCCCCCCCCGCACCCCGGGATCCCTCCCATATCCCGGTACCCCCCTCGGCACCCCGGGATGCCCCTGCACCCCGGGATCCCCCCCGCGCCCCGGGATCCCCCCGCACCCCGGGACTCCCCCCCCGGCACCCCGAGACCCCCCCGCACCCCGGGATCCCCCCCGCGCCCCGGGATCCCCTCGGCACCCCGGGATCCCCCCGCGCCCCGGGACCCCCCTCGGCACCCCGGGATCCCTCCCATATCCCGGTACCCCCCCGGCACCCCGGGATGCCCCCGCACCTCGGGACCCCCGCCCGGCACCCCGGGACCCTCTCGCACCCCGGGACTCCCCCCCGGCACCCCGGGATCCCTCCCATATCCCGGGATCCCCCCGCACCCCGAGACCCCCCCGCACCCCGGGATCCCCCCAGCACCCCGGGATCCCCCCGCGCCCCGGGACCCTCCCAGCACCCCGGGATCCCCCCCTCGGCACCCCGGTACCCCCCCAGCACCCCGGGATCCCCCCGCGCCCCGGTACCCCCCCAGCACCCCGGGATCCCCCCGCGCCCCGGGACCCTCCCAGCACCCCGGGACCCCCCCCTCAGCACCCCGGGATCCCCCCCGCACCCCGGGATCCCCCCGCACCCCGGGACTCCCCCGCACCCCGGGACTCCCCCCCCCCCGGCACCCCGAGACCCCCCCGCACCCCGGGATCCCTCCCATATCCCGGTACCCCCTCGGCACCCCGGGATCCCCCCGCGCCCCGGGATCCCCCCACACCCCGGGATCCCTCCCATATCCCGGTACCCCCCTCGGCACCCCGGGATCCCCCCGGCACCCCGGAATCCCCCCGCGCCCCGGGATCCCCCCACACCCCGGGATCCCTCCCATATCCCGGGACCCTCCCAGCACCCCGGGACCCCCCCCAGCAGCCTGGGATCCCTCCCATATCCCGGTACCCCCTCGGCACCCCGGGATCCCCCCGGCACCCCGGGACCCTCCCAGCACCCCGGAATCCCCCCCTCGGCACCCCGGGATCCCCCCCGCACCCCGGGATCCCCCCCGCACCCCGGGACTCCCCCGCACCCCGGGACTCCCCCCCCCCCCGGCACCCCGAGACCCCCCCGCACCCCGGGATCCCTCCCATATCCCGGTACCCCCCTCGGCACCCCGGGATCCCCCCGCGCCCCGGGATCCCCCCGGCACCCCGGGATCCCTCCCATATCCTGGTACCCCCCCGGCACCCCGGGATCCCCCCCTCGGCACCCCGGGACCCTCCCAGCACCCCGGGACCCCCCCCAGCAGCCTGGGATCCCTCCCATATCCCGGTACCCCCCCGGCACCCCGGGATCCCCCCGCACCTCGGGACCCTCCCCGGCACCCCGGGACCCTCCCTCGCCCCGGGACCCCCCCCCCCCCGTGCACCCCGGGATCCCTCCCATATCCCGGGATCCCCCCGCACCCCGAGACCCCCCCGCGCCCCGGGACCCTCCCAGCACCCCGGGACCCCCCGCTCAGCACCCCGGGATCCCCCCCGCACCCCGGGACTCCCCCCATATCCCGGTACCCCGAGACCCCCCCGCACCCCGGGATCCCTCCCATATCCCGGTACCCCCCTCAGCACCCCGGGATCCCCCCGTGCCCCGGGACCCCCCTCGGCACCCCGGGATCCCTCCCATATCCCGGTACCCCCTCAGCACCCCGGGATCCCCCCGTGCCCCGGGACCCCCCTCGGCACCCCGGGATCCCTCCCATATCCCGGTACCCCCCCCGGCACCCCGGGATGCCCCCGCACCTCGGGACCCCCGCCCGGCACCCCGGGACCCTCTCGCACCCCGGGACTCCCCCCCGGCACCCCGGGATCCCTCCCATATCCCGGGATCCCCCCGCACCCCGAGACCCCCCCGCACCCCGGGATCCCCCCCGCACCCCGGGATCCCCCCAGCACCCCGGGATCCCCCCGCGCCCCGGGACCCTCCCAGCACCCCGGGATCCCCCCCTCGGCACCCCGGTACCCCCCCAGCACCCCGGGATCCCCCCGCGCCCCGGTACCCCCCCAGCACCCCGGGATCCCCCCGCGCCCCGGGACCCTCCCAGCACCCCGGGACCCCCCCCTCAGCACCCCGGGATCCCCCCCGCACCCCGGGATCCCCCCCGCACCCCGAGACTCCCCCGCACCCCGGGACTCCCCCCCCCCGGCACCCCGAGACCCCCCCGCACCCCGGGATCCCTCCCATATCCCGGTACCCCCCTCGGCACCCCGGGATCCCCCCGCGCCCCGGGATCCCCCCACACCCCGGGATCCCTCCCATATCCCGGTACCCCCTCGGCACCCCGGGATCCCCCCGGCACCCCGGAATCCCCCCGCGCCCCGGGATCCCCCCACACCCCGGGATCCCTCCCATATCCCGGGACCCTCCCAGCACCCCGGGACCCCCCCCAGCAGCCTGGGATCCCTCCCATATCCCGGTACCCCCCTCGGCACCCCGGGATGCCCCCGCGCCCCGGGATCCCCCCCGGCACCCCGGGACCCTCCCAGCACCCCGGAATCCCCCCCTCGGCACCCCAGGACCCCCCCCGCACCCCGTGCCCGCTCCGGACTCGCCCCTTCCAGGCGCGGACACCGCCGGGCTGCTCCCGAAGCTGTCGGTGAAGCTGCGGCCGCAGCGGCAGCAGAGCTCGGACTCCGCCCCGGCGCTCCCGGAATCCCACCCGGAGCTGGATGAGAGCCTGGAGGAGCCGCTGGAAGCGGCGGCCGAGAGCAGCACCAAATCGGAGCCCACCACCCCCAAAGCCCCCCGGGCCGGGTCGGGGCTCTGCGGCCGCTCCCGCGCCGAGAAATGTGCGGGGCTCCACATCTCGGGCCCCTTCTCGGTCACGGTCCCGTTCCACATCACCTCCAACCTGTCCCGCCTCACCCGCGGGCTGCCGTGCCCCGCGCTGGAACGGGAACGGGGCCCCGACAGCCCCCCCGAGCCCGCACGGGACCCCCGGTCCTCCTCCGGTGAGATCCCGCTGTGGGATCGCTGTGGGATCTGGGGACAACGGGATCGGGGGGAAAACCGGGATTGGGGGGATAACGGGATGGGGAGGACAGCGGGATTGGGGGGACAACGGGATGGGGAGGACAGTGGGATCGGGGGGACAACGGGATCTGGAGGACACCGGGATCTGGAGGACACCGGGATTCGGGGGACACCGGGATTGGGGGACAACGGGATCGGGGGGACACCGGGATTGGGGGACAACGGGATCAGGGGGACACCGGGATTCGGGGGACACCGGGATCGGGGGGACACCGGGATTGGGAGGACACCGGGATGGGGAGGACACTGGGATGGGGAGGACACTGGGATCGGGGAGGCACCGGGATCAGGGGGACACCGGGATTCGGGGGACACCGAGATCCGGGGGACACCGGGATTGGGAGGACACCGGGACTGGGGGACAACGGGATCGGGGGACACCGGGATGGGGAGGACACCGGGATTGGGGGACACCGGGATTGGGGGACACCGGGATCTGGGGAGGACACCGGGATTGGGAGGACACCGGGATCCAGGTGACACCGGGATGGGGAGGACACCGAGATCCGGGGGACACCGGGATCGGGGGACAACGGGATCGGGGAGGCACCGGGATCAGGGGGACACCGGGATCGGGGGACACCGGGACCCAGGTGACACCGGGATAGGGAGCACACCGGGATCCGGGGGACACCGGGATGGGGAGGACACCGGGATCAGGGGGACACCGGGATCTGGGGAACACCGGGATGGGGAGGACACCGGGATCAGGGGGACACCGGGATCGGGGGACACCGGGATCCAGGTGACACCGGGATAGGGAGCACACCGGGATCCGGGGGACACCGGGATTGGGGGACACCGGGATTGGGAGGACACCGGGATGGGGAGGACACCAGGATTGGGGGACAACGGGATCGGGGGACACCGGGATCTGGGGAACACCGGGATCGGGGAGGCACCGGGATCAGGGGGACAACGGGATCGGGGGGACACCGGGATCTGGGGTGACACCGGGATCGGGGGACACCCGGATCAGGGGGACACCGGGATGGGGAGGACACCGGGACTGGGGGCACCGGGATTCGGGTGACACCGGGATCAGGCGGACACCGGGATTCGGGGGCACACCGGGATTGGGAGGACACCGGGATCCAGGTGACACCGGCATGGGGAGGACACTCGGATCTGGAGGACACCGGGATCGGGGGACACCGGCATGGGGAGGACACTCGGATCTGGAGGACACCGGGATCGGGGGACACCGGGATGGGGGTGACACCGGGATCTGGGGAGGACACCGGGATTGGGAGGACACCGGGATCAGGGGGACACCGGGATCGGGGGACACCGGGATCCAGGTGACACCGGGATCTGGGGAGGACACCGGGATTGGGAGGACACCGGGATAGGGAGGACACCGGGATCAGGGGGACACCGGGATCGGGGGACACCGGGATCCAGGTGACACCGGCATGGGGAGGACACTCGGATCTGGAGGACACCGGGATCGGGGGACACCGGGATCGCGGGGACACCGGGATCGGGGGACACCGGGATCTGGGGAGGACACCGGGATCGGGGGACACCGGGATGGGGAGGACACCGAGATCCGGGGGACACCGGGATTGGGAGGACACCGGGATGGGGAGGACACTCGGATCTGGAGGACACCGGGATCGGGGGGACAGCGGGATCGGGGGACACCGGGATGGGGAGGACACCGGGATCAGGGGGACACCGGGATCAGGCGACACCGGGATCAGGGGGACAACGGGATCGGGGGGACACCGGGATCGGGGGACACCGGGATGGGGAGGACACCGGGATCAGGGGGACACCGGGATCTGGGGAACACCGGGATGGGGACGATCCCGGGACCGACCGCTCCCGTTCTGCCCGCAGGGGACGCGGAGCAGACCCGGCTGTCCCTGGAGCTCCGGGATTCCTTCGCCTTCCTGGACTGCCCCGAGACGTGGCTGGAGGGCGGCGGGGACGCGGAGGCGGCGGCGCCGAGCCCCGGGATCGAGGATGGGACCCCCGGGATCGAGGATGGGACCCCCGGGATCGGGGGTGGGACCCCCGGGATCGAGGATGGGACCCCCGGGATCGGAGATGAGAGCCCCGGGATCGGGGAAGGGTTCCCGGCCGCGGAGGAGGGGATGGAGAGCGGCTTCATGAACGTGAGTTCCTGGCGGCATTCCCGGGATTTGGGGTGGGACGGGGAGGGGGGGAAGGGTTTGGGATGGGGGCACTGGGATGGGGTGAGACGGAATTTGGGATGGAATATGGGATGGGATGGGATGGGATGGGATGGGATGGAATTTGGGATGGAATATGGGATGGGATGGGATGGAATTTGGGATGGAATTTGGGATGGGATGGAATATGGGATGGGATGGAATTTGGGATGGAATATGGGATGGGATGGCATGGGATGGGATGGGATGGGATGGAATTTGGGATGGAATATGGGATGGGATCCGATGGAATATGGGATGGAATTTGGGATGGGATGGGACAGAATTTGGGATGGAATTTGGGATGGGATGGGATGGAATATGGGATGGAATATGGGATGGGATGGGATGGGATGGGATGGGATGGAATTTGGGATGGAATATGGGATGTGATCCGATGGAATATGGGATGGAATTTGGGATGGGATGGGATGGAATATGGGATGGGATCCGATGGAATATGGGATGGAATTTGGGATGGGATGGGATGGGATGGAATTTGGGATGGAATTTGGGATGGAATTTGGGATGGAATATGGGATGGGATTGGATGGGATGCAATATGGGATGGAACATGGGATGGGATGGGATGGGATGGGATGGAATTTGGGATGGAACATGGGATGGGATGGAATATGGGATGGGATGGAGTTTGAGATGGAAGATGGGATGGGATGGGATGGAATTTGGGATAGAATTTGGGATGCGATGGGATGGAATATGGGAAGTGATGGAATGGGATGGAATTTGGGATGGAACATGGGATGGGATGGGATGGGATGGGATGGGATGGGATGGGATGGGATGGGATGGGATGGAATATGGGACGGAATATGGGATGGAATTTGGGATGGGATGGGATGGAATTTGGGATGGGATGGAATATGGGATGGAATATGGGATGGGATGGGATCGAATTTGGGATGGGATGGAATATGGGATGGAATATGGGATGGGATGGGATGGAATTTGGGATAGAATATGGGATGGGATGGGATGGGATGGGATGGAATATGGGATGGGATGGGATGGAGTTTGAGATGGAACATGGGATGGGATGGGATGGGATGGAATTTGGGATGGAATATGGGATGGGATCCGATGGAATATGGGATGGAATTTGGGATGGGATGGGATGGGATGGAATTTGGGATGGAATTTGGGATGGAATTTGGGATGGAATATGGGATGGGATTGGATGGGATGCAATATGGGATGGAACATGGGATGGGATGGGATGGGATGGGATGGAATTTGGGATGGAACATGGGATGGGATGGAATATGGGATGGGATGGAGTTTGAGATGGAAGATGGGATGGGATGGGATGGAATTTGGGATAGAATTTGGGATGCGATGGGATGGAATATGGGAAGTGATGGAATGGGATGGAATTTGGGATGGAACATGGGATGGGATGGGATGGGATGGGATGGGATGGGATGGGATGGGATGGGATGGAATTTGGGATGGAATTTGGGATGGGATGGAATATGGGATTGGATGGGATGGGATGGGATGGGATGGGATGGGACGGGATGGAATTTGGGATGGAATTTGGGATGGGATGGGATGGGATGGGATGGAATTTGGGATGGAATATGGGATGGGATTGGATGGGATGCAATATGGGATGGAACATGGGATGGGATGGGATGGGATGGGATGGGATGGGATGGGATGGGATGGGATGGGATGGGATGGAATATGGGACGGAATATGGGATGGAATTTGGGATGGGATGGAATATGGGATTGGATGGGATGGGATGGGATGGAATTTGGGATGGGATGGGATGGAATTTGGGATGGGATGGAATATGGGATGGAATATGGGATGGGATGGGATGGAATTTGGGATAGAATATGGGATGGGATGGGATGGGATGGGATGGAATTTGGGATGGAATATGGGATGGGATCCGATGGAATATGGGATGGAATTTGGGATGGGATGGGATGGAATTTGGGATGGAATTTGGGATGGAATTTGGGATGGGATGGGATAGGATGGGATGGGATGGGATGGAATTTGGGATGGAATTTGGGATGGAATTTGGGATGGGATGGAATATGAGATGGGATGGAGTTTGAGATGGAATATAGGATGGGATGGGATGGGATGGGATGGGATGGGATGGAATTTGGGATGGAATTTGGGATGGGATGAGGGGAACACTGTGACATCCTTGGGATCCTGGGGCTCTGTCCCAGCTATTCCCGGGGGTCTCAGCCCTGTCCCCCCCCCACCCCCAGCCCGGCGAGCGGTGGCCGGAGCAGCCGGCCGGTTACCTGTCCATCGAGGAGTGCACGGAGCAGGACATGTTCTTCCTGGCTCCCGGCGCCTCCGAGCCCGACTCCGACTCCGACGAAATCTTCCTGAGCGCCCACGACGAGCTCAGCCCGCTGGGGGCTGCCCCGGACATCCCCGAGGGACCCCCGGGCGTGGGGATGGCCCCGGAGATCCCAGAGATCCCGGAGACCTTGGAGATCCTGGAGATCCCAAAAGTCCCAGAGATCCCAGAGATCCCGGACACCTTGGAGATCCCAAAAGTCCCAGAGATCCCAGAGATCCCAGACACCTTGGAGGTCCTGAAGATCCCAAAAGTCCCAAAGATCCCAGAGATCCCAGAGACCCTGGAGATCCCAAAAGTCCCAGAGATCCCGGAGACCCCAAAAGTCCCAGAGATCCCAGAGATCCCAGACACCTTGGAGGTCCTGAAGATCCCAAAAGTCCCAAAGATCCCAGAGATCCCAGAGACCCTGGAGATCCCAAAAGTCCCAGAGATCCCAGAGATCCCAGACACCTTGGAGATCCTGAAGATCCCAAAAGTCCCAGAGATCTCAGAGATCCCAGAGACCCTGGAGATCCCAAAAGTCCCAGAGATCTCAGAGATCCCAGAGACCCTGGAGATCCCAAAAGTCCCAGAGATCCCAGAGATCCCGGACACCTTGGAGATCCTGAAGATCCCAAAAGTCCCAAAGATCCCAGAGATCCCAGAGACCCTGGAGATCCCAAAAGTCCCAGAGATCCCAGAGATCCCGGACACCTTGGAGATCCTGAAGATCCCAAAAGTCCCAGAGATCCCAGAGACCCTGGAGATCCCAAAAGCCCCAGAGATCCCAGAGATCCCGGGCACCTTGGAGATCCTGAAGATCCCAAAAGTCCCAGTGATCCCAGAGGAGATCCCGACCCCAAAACCCCTGGGAAAGGATGGTCCGGGAGTAGGGGACCCCCCCCGGGACCCCCATGGGGAAGGGGGTGAAGAGGAGGGGGCTGCAGAGGGAGCTCCCAGCCCCAGGACTGGGGTGTGGGATGAGGGAGGGGTGGTCGAGGGGGATCCCACTGGGACTGGATCCCGACCCCTCATCCCGGGGGAGGGGAATTCCCGGGTTTTAGAGGGGTCTCCCCCAGCCCCGTCCTCGGCAGAGCCCCCCCGGGAGCCCCCAATCCCTGGGGTTGTTCCCGAGGTTGTCCCGGATGGGGTCGGGGTCACTCCCGGGGTCACCCCAACTTCTCCCTCTCCCCCCACCTCGGCCCCTGCAGCTCCCCCCAAAAACCTGGAGCCGATCTGGGATGAGCCCCCCAAAAACCTGGAGCTGAGCCAGGAGCAGGATTCCCAATTGCCGGAGCCCCCCAGGATCTCAGAGCCCCCCAAATTCCCGGAGTTGATTCAAGATGTGCCCCCGAGACCCCCGAACTCTATCCAGGATGAGCCCCCCAAAAACCTGGAGCCCATCTATGCTGACCCCCCCAAATCTCCGGAGCTCCCTGGATGCCCAGAGCCCCCCGGCCCCCTTGAGCTGGTCCAGGAGGAGCCCCCAAAATCCCTGGAGCTGATCTGGGGTGACCCCCACAAATCCCTGGAGCTGATCCAGGATGAGCCCCCCAGGCCCCCAGAGCCCCCCAAATCCCCGGAGACCCCCAAACCCCCAAAGCCGAGCTGGGATGAGCCCCACAAATCCCTGGAGCTGATCCAGGATGAGCCCCCAGAGCCCCCCAAATCCCCGGAGACCCCTAAACCCCCAAAGCCGAGCTGGGATGAGCCCCACAAATCCCTGGAGCTGATCCAGGATGAGCCCCCCCGATTCCCAGAGCCCCCCAAAACCCTGGAGCTGATCCAGGATGAGCCCCCCAGATTCCCAGAGCCCCCCAGACCCCTGGATCCCATCTGGGATGAGCCCCCCAGACCCCTGAAGGCGATCCAGGATGACGCCCCCAAATCCTGGGACCCCCCGGGACGCCTGGAGCTGATCCAGGATGAATCCCCCAAACCCCAGGACCCCGCTGGATCCCCAAAACTGATTTGGGATGGACGCCCCAAATCCCTGGAGCTGATCCTGGCTGATCCCCCCAAATCCCAGGACACCCCCAAACCCCTGAAGGTGATCCAGGATGACGCCCCCAAATCCCGGGACACCCCCAAATCCCTGGAGCCGATCCTGGCTGATCCCCCCAAATCCTGGGACACCCCCAGATCCCTGGAGCCGATCCGGGACGGACGCCCCAAATCCCTGGAGCCGATCCTGGCTGATCCCCCCAAATCCCGGGACATGCCCAAATCCCTGGAGCTGATCCTGGCTGATCCCCCCAAATCCTGGGACACCCCCAAATCCCTGGAGCCGATCCTGGCTGATCCCCCCAAATCCCAGGACACCCCCAGACCCCTGGAGCTGCTCCAGGACGGACGCCCCAAATCCCTGGAGCCGATCCTGGCTGATCCCCCCAAATCCCGGGACACCCCCAAATCTCTGGAGCCGATCCGGGACGGGCGCCCCAAATCCCTGGAGCCGATCCTGGCTGATCCCCCCAAATGCCGGGACACCGCCGGAACCCCAAAACTGCTCCGGGCCGGGCGCCCCAAATCCTTGGAGCCCCTCCCGTTCCCCCCGCGCAGCTGCCGCCGCCCCCTCCCCATTTTGGGGGGCCGGGTGCTGCTGGCCCGGGCCGTGCCCGTGGTGCCCCCCAAACCCCACTTCGCCCGTGCCCTCCTGGGACCCCCCGGGACCCCCGAGAGCCCCCCCTGGGTGGGACCCCCCCAGAGCCCCCCCGGGAGCCCCGAGCGCGGCCATGGGGGGGGGGCAAGCGCTGAGCGCGGGCGGGGCCCCCCCAGAGCGGAGGGCAGAGAAATGGTGAAAAAAGAAGAAAAAAAAGAGAATAAAAATGAGAAACAAATGAGAATAAAATGTGAATAAAATGTGAATAAAATGAGAATAAAATGAGAATCAAATGAGAATAAAATGAGAATCAAATGAGAATAAAATAAGAATCAAATGAGAATCAAATGAGAATAAAATGTGAATCAAATGAGAATCAAATGAGAATCAAATGAGAATAAAATGAGAATAAAATAAGAATAAAATGAGAATCAAATGAGAATCAAATGAGAATCAAATGAGAATAAAATGAGAATAAAATAAGAATAAAATAAGAATAAAATGAGAATAAAATGAGAATCAAATGAGAAAAAAATAAGAAAAAAATGAGAATAAAATGAGAATAAAATGAGAATCAAATGAGAATAAAATGAGAATCAAATGAGAATAAAATGAGAATAAAATGTGAATAAAATGAGAATAAAATGAGAATAAAATAAGAAAAAAATAAGAATAAAATGACAATAAAATAAGAATAAGAATAAAATGACAATAAAATAAGAATAAGAATAAAATGAGAATCAAATGAGAATAAAATGAGAATAAAATGAGAATCAAATGAGAATCAAATGAGAATAAAATAAAAATAAAATAAGAATCAAATGAGAATAAAATGAGAATAAAATGAGAATCAAATAAGAATAAAATAAGAACAAAATGAGAATGTAATAAGAATCAAATGAGAATCAAATGAGAATAAAATAAGAATAAAATGAGAATAAAATAAGAATAAAAGGAATAATAATAAAAATGGAATTGGGCTCGATTGGGCCTCGAGAGATGCCGGGTGGTTGGTTGGATTTATTCTGAGATTTTCATATTTTGTTTTGGTTGATTTTATTTTTTTAATATTTTATGTTGTTTTGTTTGTTTATTTTATTTTATTTTATTTTATTTTATTTTATTTTATTTTATTATTTATTTATTTTATTTTATTTTATTTTATTTTATTTTACTTTATTGTACTTTATTTTTACTTTATTTTATTTTATTTTATTTTATTTTATTTTATTTTATTTTATCTTACTTTATTTTATTTTATTTTACTTTATTTTACTTTATTTTATTTTATTTTATTTTATATTTATTTTATTTTATTATTTATTTTTTATTGTATTTGATTTTACTTTATTGTATTTTATTTTTATTTTGTTTGATTTTTATTTTATTTTATTTTATTTTATTTTACTTTATTTTATTTAATTTTACTTTATTTTACTTTATTTTATTTTATTTTATTTTATTTTTTATTTATTTTATTTTATTTTTTATTCATTTTATTTTATTTTATTTTATTTTACTTTATTTTATTTTATTTTATATTTATTTTATTTTATTTTTTATTTTTTATTATATTTGATTTTACTTTATTGTATTTTATTTTCATTTTGTTTTATTTTTGTTTTATTTTATTTTATTTTACTTTATTTTATTTTATTTTACTTTATTTTATTTTTTAATTTATTTTATTTTATTTTTTATTTATTTTATTTTATTTAACTTTATTTTATTTTATTTTACTTTATTTTACTTTATTTTATTTTATTTTATTTTTTTATTTATTTTATTTTATTTTTTATTTATTTTATTTTATTTTATTTAACTTTATTTTATTTTATTTTTTTTTATTTTATTTTTTTTTATTTTATTTTATTTTATTTTATTTTATTTTATTTTATTTTATTTTATTTTATTTTATTTTATTTTCCTTTCCTTCCCTTTCCTTAATTTAATCGGATTTCCTTTCACTCCAATTCAATTAATTTCCCTTTATCCCCCCCATTATTGCTGCATTTATTGATTGATTTATTTCTGACACAAATCAAACCCAAAACCTGCAAAACTTTTGGTTCATTTTTGGCTTTTATTTTATTTTTGTTCATTTTTGGCTTTTATTTTTATTTTTTTGTTCATTTTTGGCTTTTTTTTGTTCATTTTTGGCTTTTATTTTTATTTTTTTGTTCATTTTTGGCTTTTTTTTTGTTCATTTTTGGCTTTTATTTTATTTTTTGTTCATTTTTGGCTTTTTTTTGTTCATTTTTGGCTTTTATTTTTTTTTTTTTTGTTCATTTTTGGCTTTTATTTTTTGTTCATTTTTGGCTTTTATTTATTTTTTTTGTTCATTTTTGGCTTTTATTTTTTTTTCTCATTTTTGGCTTTTATTTTATTTTTTTGTTCATTTTTGGCTTTTTTTGTTCATTTTTGGGTTTTATTTTTATTTTTTGTTCATTTTGGGTTTTATTTTTTGTTCATTTTTGGCTTTTTTTTATTTTTTTGTTCATTTTTGGGTTTTATTTTTTTTTGTTCATTTTTGGCTTTTATTTTTATTTTTTTGTTCATTTTTGGCTTCTTATTTTTTGTTCATTTTTGGCTTTTTTTTTTATTTTTTTGTTCATTTTTGGGTTTTATTTTTTTTTGTTCATTTTTGGCTTTTATTTTTATTTTTTTGTTCATTTTTGGATTTTTTTTTTTTGTTCATTTTTGGCTTTTTTTGGTTCATTTTTGGCTTTTATTTTTATTTTTTGCTCATTTTTGGCTTTTTTTTTTGTTCATTTTCAAATTCCAAATTTATTTTTATTAAAATACCCAAGATTATTTAGAATAATTATCTGTAGGTAACAGCTGGTAATAATTCTATGGAATTCTGTAAATAATGTTGTCAATATTGAGATTTACATTTAAGATATGGATCGTGGAAATATTATTTGTAATAATGGCATGGAATAGAAATAATACAAATAAAAATAAAAATAGAATTAAAAATAGAAATAAAAATAAAAATAATTATAAATAAAAAAATAAAAATAAATAAAAATAAAAATAAAAATAAAAACATAAATACAAATATAAATAAAAAGTTAATGTAAATGTAAATGTAAATGAAAATGAAAATGAAAATGAAAATATAAATGTAAAGAAAAAACTAATAAAAATAAAATATAAATAAAAATATAAATAAAATATAAATATAGCTATAAATAGAAATGTAAATATAATAGAAATGTAAATATAATACAAATATAAATGAAAATATAAATATGAATGTAAATATAAATATAAAACCATAAATAAATATAAACATCAATATAAATATAAAATATGAATGTAAATATAAATGTAATATAAACAGACACAAAAGTGTAAATATAAATAAAAACATAAATTAAAATATAAGTATAAATATAAATACGAATATAAATGTAAATGTAAATATAAATATAAATATAAAAATAGAAAGAAAAATAAATATAAATATAAATATAAACATAAATATAAATATGAATATAAATATAAATATGAATATAAATACAATATAAATATAAATGAAAATATAAAAACAAATGTAAATATAAATATGATATAAATATAAATATAAATGCAAAAATAAATATGAATATAAATAAGAATATAGATATAATATAAACACAAATATAGCTATAAATATAAGTGTAAATATACTACAAATATAAATGAAAACATAAATATAAATATAAATACAAATGTAAATATAAATACAATATAAATGTAAATATAACTATGGTATAAATATAATATAAATATAAATATAAATATAAATATAAATATAAATATAAATATAAATATAAATATGAATATAAATACAAATACAGGGGGACATTGAGACATTTGGGGACATTGGGGACAGGGGGACATTGGGATATGGGGACTTTGGGACATTTGGGGACAGGGGGACATTGGGGACAGGGGGACATTTGGGGACATTGGGGACAGGGGGACTTTGGGGACAGGGGGACTTTGGGGACAGGGGGACATTGGGACATGGGGACATTGGGATATTTGGGGACATTGGGGACAGGGGGACTTTGGGGACATTTGGGGACAGGGGGACTTTGGGGTCAGGGGAACATTGGGATATGGGGACATTGGGATATTTGGGGACATTGGGGACAGGGGGACATTGAGACATTTGTGGGTGTTGGGACATTTGGGGACATTGGGGACAGGGGGACTTTGGGATATTTGGGGACATTGGGGGACATTGGGGACATTTGGGGACATTGGGACATTTGGGGACATTGGGACATTTGGGGACACTGGGGACAGGGGGACTTTGGGGACATTGGGGACAGGGGGACATTGGGGACATTGGGACAGGGGGACTCTGGGGACAGGGGGACATTTGGGGACGGGGGACTTTGGGGACAGGGGGACATTGGGACATTTGGGGGTGTTGGGACATTTGGGGACATTGGGGACATTGGGATATGGGGACTTTGGGGACAGGGGGACATTGGGACATTTGGGGACATTGGGGACAGGGGGACATTGGGGACATTGGGGACAGTGGGACTTTGGGGTCACGGGAACATTGGGATATGGGGACATTGGGATATTTGGGGACATTGGGACAGGGGGACATTGAGACATTTGGGGTGTTGGGACATTTGGGGACATTGGGGACAGGGGGACTTTGGGGACATTTGGGGACAGGGGGACGGGGGACATTGGGATATTTGGGGACATTGGGGACAGGGGGACATTGGGATATGGGGACATTGGGACATTTGGGGACATTGGGGACAGGGGGACATTGGGGACATTGGGGACAGGGGGACTTTGGGGACAGGGGGACATTTGGGGACATTGGGGACAGGAGGACTTTGGGGACATTGGGACTTTGGGATATGGGGACATTGGGGACAGGGGGACTTTGGGATATGGGGACATTGGGACATTTGGGGACATTGGGACATTTGGGGGCGTTGGGACATTTGGGGACATTTGGGGACATTGGGATATGGGGACATTGGGACATTTGGGGACATTGGGGACAGGGGGACTTTGGGGACATTGGGACATTGGGGGGACATTGGGACGGGGGACATTGGGACATTTGGGGACATTGGGGACAGGGGGACATTGGGGACATTGGGGACAGGGGGACATTGGGATATGGGGACATTGGGACATTTGGGGACATTGGGGACAGGGGGACTTTGGGGACAGGGGGACATTGGGACATTTGGGGGTGTTGGGACATTTGGGGACATTGGGGACAGGGGGACTTTGGGACATTTGGGGACATTTGGGGACATTGGGACATTTGGGGGCGTTGGGATATGGGGACATTGGGACATTTGGGGGCATTTGGGGACATTGGGGACAAGGAGACATTGGGGCATTTGGGGACATTGGGATATGGGGACATTGGGACATTTGGGGACATTGGGACACGGTGGCATTGGGACATTGGGATATGGGGACATTGGGATATGGGGACTTTGGGGACAGGGGGACATTGGGACATTTGGGGACATTGGGGACAGGGGGACATTGGGATACGGGGACATTGGGATATGGGGACATGGGGATATAGGGACATTGGGACACGGTGGCATGGGGACATTAGGATACAGGGACATTGGGGACAGGGGGACATCGGGGACAGGGGGACATTGGGACACGGTGGCATTGGGACATTGGGATACGGGGACATTGGGATATGGGGACATTGGACATTGGGATATGGGGACATTGGGATACGGGGACATTGGGATATGGGGAGACGGGGACGTAGGGAAACTGGGCTATGAGGACATGGCGAGATGGGCACAGGGACACATCGGGACAGCGGGATGTTGGGGACATGGGGACAGGAGAACATGGCGATATTGGGATCTAGATCCACAGAGACCCAGGGACACTGAGGGGACCCTGAGGGGACCCTGAGGGGACACTGTGGGGACCCTGAGGGGACCCTGAGGGGACACAAGCCCAGCAACACACCCAGGCCTTTGTTTTACACCGCCGCCATCTTTGCCTCAACATGGCGGCGCCCTCAGTGCCCTCACAGCGGGAACGAACCGGGCTCTCCGAACGCAGCCCCCAAACCCCTCCGGGACCGATGAACCGGGCGGGCATCCCTCACCCTCAAGAGTGTCCGGGCTTGTTCCTCCACCCCGGTCGCGACCCGCACCGAGCGCTTCCCTCTTCCAACATGGCGCCGCCCTCACCCAAGATGGCGGCGGCGGGGCGGAAGCGCCTCGAGCCTCGCCGTCTAAGATGGCGCCGCGCGCGGCCCCCGCGCGCTAAGATGGCGCCCGGCCGTGAGGGCGGCCGTGCCCGGCGCCAAGATGGCGGCGCGGCCCCGCGCGGAGCGGCGCCCCGGCCCAAGATGGCGGCGCGAAGCCGGGCGGGGGCTGCGTGAGGAGAGGGGGGGGAGCTTCCGCCCGCGCCCAAGATGGCGGCGCGGCGGCGCCGTGCGCATGTGCGGGGCCCATGGCGAGACAAGGGGCCGAAGGCGCGCAGGGCCCGAGGCCGAGAGGTACCGGGGGGGGGCGGAGGGGGGGGTCCCCGGGGGACACCGAGGGGCGAACCCCGCCGTGAACGGGGACACCGCGACCCCGCCACAGCCCCGGCCGCGGAAAGGGAGCGGCCGCGCCCGCCGGGCCCGCGGGGAAGGGCGGGGAGGGGAGGGGAAGGGAAGGGAAGGGGGGGGGGGTGGTGGAGGCCCGTGGGGGTGACCCCCCCCCCCTCAGGCGCGCGCAGCCGGTTGTCACTGTCACCCCCCCCCCCCCCAGGTCCCCCGTTCGTGTCCCCTCCCCCGCGCTCGGTAACGACCCCCCCCCGTGTGTCGGTGTCGCGCCCCTCCCCCCCCCACACCCACTTTGTCACCCCTTCGTGTCCCCCCGCCCCCCCCCGCCCCGCTCTGTCAGTGTCGCCCCCTTGGTGGCCTTTCCCTCCCCTCCCCCCCCCCCCCCCATTTTGTCACCCCTTTTGTGTCCCCTCCCCCCTCCCCCCCCCCGCTCCGTGTGTGTGTCCCCGAGCTGTCGCTGTCACCCCTTGCGTGTCCCCCCCCCCCACTTTGTCACCTCTGCTCCGTGTTCTCCTCTCTCCCCCAGGGTCCCTCAGCCGCCATCGTGTCACCCCCCCCAATCGCTGTCACCCCCCCTTTCATGTCACCCCTCTTCGTGTCACCCCGCTTTCTCTGTCACCCCCCTTTCATGCCACCCCCTTTTCGTGTCACCCCCCCAATCACTGTCACCCCCCTTTCGTGTCACCCCCCCAATCGCTGTCACCCCCCTTTCATGTCACCCCTTTTCGTGTCACCCCCACCCCGTCACCGTCACCCCCTTTCATGTCACCCCTTTTCGTGTCACCCCTGCCCCATCACTGTCACCCCCCTCTTCGTGTCACCCCGCTTTCATGTCACCCCTTTTCGTGTCACCCCCCCAATCGCTGTCACCCCCCTTTCATGTCACCCCTCTTCGTGTCACCCCCCTTTCTCTGTCACCCCCCCTTTCATGTCACCCCTTTTCATGTTACCTCCCCCAATCATTGTCACCCCCCTTTCATGTCACCCCTTTTCGTGTCACCCCCCACCCTGTCACTGTCACCCCCCTTTCATGTCACCCCTTTTCGTGTCACCCCTGCCCCATCACTGTCAACCCCTCTTCGTGTCACCCCCCTTTCATGTCACCCCCCTTTCATGTCACCCCCTTTTCGTGTCACCCCCCCAATCACTGTCACCCCCCTTTCACGTCACCCCTTTTCGTGTCACCCCCACTCCGTCACTGTCACCCCCCTTTCATGTCACCCCTCTTCATGTCACCCCTTTTCGTGTCACCCCCCTTTCGTGTCACCCCTTTTCGTGTCACCCCCCCAATCACTGTCACCCCCTTTCATGTCACCCCTTTTCATGTCACCCCTGCCCCATCACTGTCACCCCCTCTTCGTGTCACCCCGCTTTCATGTCACCCCCTTTTCGTGTCACCCCCCCAATCACTGTCACCCCCCTTTCATGTCACCCCTCTTCGTGTCACCCCCCTTTCTCTGTCACCCCCCTTTCATGTCACCCCTTTTCGTGTCACCCCCCCCTTTCATGTCACCCCTTTTCATGTTACCTCCCCCAATCATTGTCACCCCCCTTTCATGTCACCCCTTTTCGTGTCACCTCCCCCAATCACTGTCACCCCCCTTTCATGTCACCCCTTTTCGTGTCACCCCTGCCCCATCACTGTCAACCCCTCTTCGTGTCACCCCCCCTTTCATGTCACCCCCGTTTCATGTCACCCCTTTTTGTGTCACCCCCCCAATCACTGTCACCCCTCTTTCATGTCACCCCCCTTTCTCTGTCACCCCCCTTTCATGTCATCCCTTTTCGTGTCACCCCCACCCCGTCACTGTCACCCCCCTTTCATGTCACCCCTCTTTGTGTCACCCCTGCCCCATCACTGTCACCCCCTCTTCGTGTCACCCCCCCCTTTCATGTCACCCCTTTTCGTGTCACCCCCACCCCGTCACTGTCACCCCCCTTTCATGTCACCCCTCTTTGTGTCACCCCTTTTCGTGTCACCCCCCGTTCATGTCACCCCTTTTTGTGTCGACCCCCCCCAATCACTGTCACCCCCCTTTCGTGTCACCCCTTTTCGTGTCACCCCCCCAATCACTGTCACCCCCCTTTCATGTCACCCCTCTTCGTGTCACCCCCCTTTCTCTGTCACCCCCCTTTCATGTCACCCCTTTTCGTGTCACCCCCCCCAATCACTGTCACCCCCCTTTCGTGTCACCCCTTTTTGTGTCACCCCCCTTTCATGTCACCCCCTTTTCGTGTCACCCCTGCCCCATCACTGTCACCCCCTCTTCGTGTCACCCCCCTTTCACGTCACCCCTTTTCGTGTCACCCCCACCCCGTCACTGTCACCCCCCTTTCTCTGTCACCCCCCTTTCATGTCACCCCTTTTCATGTCACCCCCAGTCCGTCACTGTCACCCCCCTTTCATGTCCCCCCTCTCCGTGTCACCCCCCTTTCTCTGTCACCCCCCTTTCACGTCACCCCTTTTCATGTCACCCCCCTTTCATGTCACCCGCTTTCATGTCCCCCCTCTCCGTGTCACCCCCTTTTCATGTCACCCCCCTTTCTCTGTCACCCCCTCCAATTCTGTCACCCCCCCCTTCCCCCACCCCATGTCCCTCCCCGGGGTCTGTCACTGTCACCCCTCCCCCCTTCAGCTGTGTCCCCCCCATCACTGTCACCCCCCTCCGTGTCCCCCCTTCTCTGTCACCCCACTAAATGTCCCCCCCCAGCCTCATTCTTGTCCCTCCGGGTGTGTCACTGTCCCCTCTGCCACCCCCATCTGTCACCCCCCCTTCAGTGACCCCCAACTTGTCACCTCCCCCAGTGCCACCCCAAAGTGGGGACCTGCCACCGTTTGGGGTGTCCCTATTGAGGGGGGTGAGGGGTTATGGCCACCCTGGGGTCACCCCCAAAGTGTCACCCTGGGGGTGCTGGTGGGTTTGGGGACAAATCCTGTGGGTTTGGGGGACACGTTGTCACCTGGGGGGACACCTGGAAATGGTGGCTGTAGCTGGTCACAAGTGTCCCTTAGTGGTGGCCAGTTGGGGTGGCCAGTGTGTGGTCATGGTGGCCAGTGTCCTGTCATGGCCAGTGTCCAGTCACAATGACCAGTGTCCCATAGAGGTGACCGGTGTCCCACTGGTGTCTGATCCCAGTGGTCACTGTCCTGCTGTGGTGGCCGGTGTCCCGTGGTGGTGACCGGTGTCCCATCGTGGTGGCCGGTGGCTGTTTGTGGTGGCCAGTGGTCCATTGTGGTGACCAATGCCTGGGCAGGGTGGCCGGTGTCCCATCCCGCTGTCCCATTCTGGTGTCCCAGTCCCTGTTCCCATCCCTGTGTCCCTGTGACCCCATATCCCTTTCCTGTCCCCATCCCTGACCCCTGTTCCCATATCCCTGTCCTGTCCCCATCCCTGACCCCCTGTGACCCCATATCCTTGTCCTGTCCCCATCCCTGTGTCCCTGTTCCCATATCTCTGTCCCCCTGTCCCCATCTCTGACCCCTGTTCCCATATCCCTGTCCTGTCCCCATCCCTGTCCCCCTGTTCCCATATCCCTGTCCTGTCTCCATCCCTGTGTCCCTGTGACCCCATATCCCTGTCCTGTCCCCATCTCTGACCCCCTGTTCCCATATCCCTGTCCCCCTGTCCCCATCCCTGACCCCTGTTCCTATATCCCTGTCCCCATCCCTGTCCTCTGTTCCCATATCCCTGTCCCCATCCCTGTGTCCCTGTTCCCATATCCCTGTCCTGTCCCCATCCCTGTCCCCCTGTTCCCATATCCCTGTCCTGTCCCCATCCCTGTGTCCCTGTTCCCATATCTCTGTCCCCCTGTCCCCATCTCTGACCCCTGTTCCCATATCCCTGTCCTGTCTCCATCCCTGTGTCCCTGTGACCCCATATCCCTGTCCTGTCCCCATCCCTGTGTCCCTGTTCCCATATCTCTGTCCCCCTGTCCCCATCTCTGACCCCTGTTCCCATATCCCTGTCCTGTCTCCATCCCTGTGTCCCTGTGACCCCATATCCCTGTCCTGTCCCCATCCCTGACCCCCTGTTCCCATATCCCTGTCCTGTCCCCATCCCTGTGTCCCTGTTCCCATATCTCTGTCCCCCTGTCCCCATCCCTGACCCCCTGTTACCATATCCCTGTTCCCATTCCTGTCCGTCTTTGACCCCATATCCCTTTCCTGTCCCCATCCCTGACCCCCTCTTCCCATATCCCTGTCCCCATCCCTGACCCCCTGTTCCCATATCCCTGTCCTGTCCCCATCCCTGACCCCCTGTGACCCCATATCCCTGTCCTGTCCCCATCCCTGTCCCCCTGTTCCTATATCCCTGTCCCCATCCCTGTCCCCCTGTTCCCATATCCCTGTCCTGTCCCCATCCCTGTGTCCCTGTTCCCATATCCCTGTCCCCCTGTCCCCATCTCTGACCCCTGTTCCTATATTCCTGTCCCTGTGTCCATCCCTGTGTCCCTGTTCCCATATCCTTGTCCTGTCCCCATCCCTGTGTCCCTGTGACCCCATATCCCTGTCCTGTCCCCATCCCTGTCCCCCTGTCCCCATCCCTGTCCCCCTGTTCCCATATCCCTGTCCTGTCTCCATCCCTGACCCCCTGTGACCCCATATCCCTGTCCTGTCTCCATCCCTGTGTCCCTGTGACCCCATATCCCTGTCCTGTCCCCGTCCCTGTCCCCTGTTCCCATATCCCTGTCCTGTCCCCATCTCTGTGTCCCTGTCCCCATCCCTATTCCCATATCCCTGTTCCCATCCCTGACCCCTGTTCCCATATCCCTGTCCTGTCCCCATCCCTGTGTCCCTGTCCCCATCCCTGTTCCCATGTCCCTGTCCCTGTCCCCATATCCCAATCCCTGACCCTCCTTGTCCCTAAATGCGAGTCCCCGTGTCCCTGTCCCCATCCGTGTGTCCCTGTACCCCCCTGTCCTGCTATTCCCTGGCCCCATCCCGCTGTATCCCGATATCCCGGTGTCCCTGACCCCATCCCTCCATCCCGATGTTCCTGACCCCGGTGTCCCTGTATCCTGGTATTCCTGACCCCGGTGTCCCTGTATCCCCTTATCCCAATGTCCCTAACCCCGGTGTCCCTGTATCCCCTTATCCCAGTGTCCCTGACCCCATCCCTGCATCCTGATGTTCCTGACCCCAGTGTCCCAGTGTCCCTGACCCCAGTGTCCCTGTATCCCCTTATCCCAGTGTCCCTCACCCCAATGTCCCTGAGTCCGGGTGTCCCTGACCCCAGTGTCCCTGTATCCCCTTATCCCAATGTCCCTGACCCCAGTGTCCCATTATCCCCTTATCCCAATGTCCCTGACCCTGGTGTCCAATTATCCCGGTGTCCCTGACCCCAGTGTCCCTGTATCCCCTTATCCCAATGTCCCTGACCCCAGTGTCCCTGTATCCCCTTATCCCAGTGTCCCTGACCCCGGTGTCCCTGTATCCCCTTATCCCGATGTTCCTGACCCCGATGTCCCTGTGTCCGGGTGTCCCTGACCCCAGTGTCCCTGTATCCCCTTATCCCAATGTCCCTGACCCCGGTGTCCCTGTATCCCCTTATCCCTATGTCCCTGACCCTGGTGTCCCATTATCCCGGTGTCCCTGACCCCAGTGTCCCTGTATCCCCTTATCCCAGTGTCCCTCACCCCAATCCCGCTGTATCCTGATATCCCGATGTCCCTGACGCCATCCCTCCATCCCGATGTTCCTGACCCCGGTGTCCCTGTATCCCAATGTCCCTGACCCCGGTGTCCCATTATCCCGGTGTCCCTGACCCCAGTGTCCCTGTATCCCCTTATCCCAATGTCCCTGACCCCGGTGTCCCATTATCCCGGTGTCCCTGACCCCAGTGTCCCTGTATCCCATTATCCCAGTGTCCCTGACCCCAGAGTCACTGTGTCTCCTTATCCCAATGTCCCTGACCCAGGTGTCCCATTATCCCAGTGTCCCTGACCCCAGTGTCCCTGTATCCCGGTGTTCCTGACCCTGATGTCCCTGTGTCCGGGTGTTCCTGACCCCAGTGTCCCTGTATCCCCTTATCCCAATGTCCCTGACCGCAGTGTCCCTGTATCCCCTTATCCCGGTGTCCCTGACCCCGGTGTCCCTGTATCCCCTTATCCCAATGTCCCTCACCCCAATGTCCCTGTGTCCTGGTATCCCTGACCCCGGTGTCCCTGTATCCCATTATCCCAATGTCCCTGACCCCGGTGTCCCATTATCCCAATGTCCCTGACCCCAGTGTCCCTGTGTCTCCTTATCCCAATGTCCCTGACCCCAGTGTCCCCTTATCCTGATGTTCCTGACCCCGATGTCCCTGTGTCCGGGTGTCCCTGACCCCGGTGTCCCTGTATCCCATTATCCTAATGTCCCTGACCCCGGTGTCCCTGTTCCTGGTATCCCTATATTCCTGTATTTATCCAAGTGTCCCTATATCCTGCTGTCCCCATATCCCAACAGCCCTGTATCCCGGTGTTCCTGACCCTGATGTGCCTGTGTCCGGGTGTTTCTGACCCCGGTGTCCCTGTATCCCCTTATCCCAATGTCCCTGACCCCAGTGTCCCTGTATCCTCTTATCCCAGTATCCCTGACCCCAGTGTCCCTGTATCCCCTTATCCCGATGTCCCTGACCCCAGTGTCCCTGTGTCCTGGTATCCCTGACCCTGTCCCTGACCCCCCCTGACCCTGGTATCCTGCTGTCCCCATATCCCAACAGCACAGTGTCCCTATATCCCACTGTCCCGCTGTCCCCCTGTCCCTGACCCCGCTGTCCCTGATCCTGATGTTCCTATATCCCATGTCCACGTCCATGTGTCCTGATGTCCCTGACCCTGCTGTCCTGCTGCCCCTGTGTCCCTGACCCCACTGTCCCTGACCCCACTGTCCCCATGTCCCCGTGTCCCCCTGTCCCTGACCCTACTGTCCCTGACCCCACTGTCCCCCTGTCATTGTGTCCTGCTGTCCCTGACCCCACTGTCCCCATGTCCCCATGCCCCTGATCCCCCTGTCCTTGACCCCCCTGTCCCCATGTCCCTGTGTCCCCCTGTCCCCGTGTCCCCATGTCCCTGACCTCCCTGTCCCCATGTCCCTGTGTCCCTGATCCCGCTGCCCCCTTGTCCCCATGTCCCTGATCCCACTGTCCCCGTGTCCCTGACCCCACTGTCCCTGACCCCGCTGTCCCTATGTCCTTGTGTCCCTGACCCCACTGTCCCTGTGTCCCGCTGTCCTTGACCCCGCTGTCCCTGACCCCACTATCCCCATGTCCCGCTGTCCCTGACCCCACTGTCCCTGACCCCACTATCCCCATGTCTCCCTGTCCCTGACCCCACTGTCGCCATGTCCCCATGTCCCTGACCCCGCTGTCCCTGTGTCCCGCTGTCCCCATGTCCCCATGGCGACATGTCTCTGTGTCCCTGACCCCACTGTCCCTGACCCCCCCTGTCCCCATGTCCGGCTGTCCCCATGTCCTCATGTCCCACTGTCCCCATGTCCCTGACCCTGCTGTCCGGCTGTCCCTGTGTCCCCATGTCCCCGTGTCCCTGACCCCGCTGTCCGGCCGTCCCCATGTCCCCGTGTCCCCATGTCCCTGTGTCCCTGACCCCGCTGTGTGGCTGTCCCCATGTCCGGCTGTCCCCATGTCCCCGGGTCCCACTGTCCCCATGTCCCTCTGTCCATGACCCTGCTGTCCCTGACCCCGCTGTCCCTGACCCCCCTGTGTGGCTGTCCCCATGTCCCCATGTCCCCAAGTCCCCGACCCCACTGTCCAGCTGTCCCCATGTCCCTGTGTCCCTGACCCCACTATCCCCATGTCCCTGCTGTCCCTGACCCCGCTGTCCCTATGTCCCACTGTTCCCCTGTCCCTGACCCCGCTGTTCCCATGTCCCCATGTCCCCGACCCCGCTGTCTGGCTGTCCCCATGTCCCTGACCCCCCTGTCCCTGACCCCACTATCCCCATGTCCCCATGTCCCTGACCCCGCTGTCTGGCTGTCCCCGTGTCCCCGACCCCACTGTCCGGCTGTCCCCATGTCCCTGTGTCCCTGACCCTGCTGTCCCTGACCCCACTGTCCCTGTGTCCCTGACCCCGCTGTCCCTGACCCCATTGTCCCTGACCCCGCTGTCCCCATGTCCCCATGTCCCTGTGTCCCTGACCCCATTGTCCCTGACCCCGCTGTCCCTGACCCCACTGTCCCTGACCCCGCTGTCCCCATGTCCTTGTGTCCCTGACCCCACTGTCCCTGACCCCGCTGTCCCTGACCCCGCTGTCCCCATGTCCCACTGTTCCCCCGTCCCTGACCCCGCTGTCCCCATGTCCCCGTGTCCCTGACCCCGCTGTCCCTGACCCCACTGTCCCTGACCCCATTGTCCCTAACCCTGCTGTCCCTGACCCCACTGTCCCTGACCCCGCTGTCCCCATGTCCCCGCTGTCCCTGACCCCACTATCCCTGACCCCATTGTCCCTGACCCCGCTGTCCCCATGTCCCCACTGTCCCTGACCCCATTGTCCCTGACCCCGCTGTCCCCATGTCCCCACTGTCCCTGACCCCATTGTCCCTGACCCCATTGTCCCTGACCCCGCTGTCCCTGACCCCACTGTCCCTGACCCCGCTGTCCCTGACCCCGCTGTCCCCATGTCCCTGTGTCCCTGACCCCGCTGTCCCTGACCCCGCTGTCCCTGACCCCACTATCCCTGACCCCATTGTCCCTGACCCCACTGTCCCTGACCCCACTATCCCTGACCCCATTGTCCCTGACCCCGCTGTCCCTGACCCCATTGTCCCTGACCCCATTGTCCCTGACCCCACTGTCCCTGACCCCACTGTCCCTGACCCCATTGTCCCTGACCCCGCTGTCCCTGACCCCATTGTCCTTGACCCCACTGTCCCTATGTCCCACTGTTCCCCTGTCCCTGACCCCGCTGTCCCCTGTCCCTGACCCCGCTGTCCCTGACCCCATTGTCCCTGACCCCATTGTCCCTGACCCCGCTGTCCCTGACCCCACTGTCCCTGACCCCATTGTCCCTGACCCCATTGTCCCTGACCCCGCTGTCCCTGACCCCACTGTCCCTGACCCCGCTGTCCCTGACCCCGCTGTCCCTGACCCCGCTGTCCCCATGTCCCTGTGTCCCTGACCCCGCTGTCCCTGACCCCACTGTCCCTGTGTCCCACTGTTCCCCCGTCCCTGACCCCATTGTCCCTGACCCCACTATCCCTGACCCCATTGTCCCTGACCCTGCTGTCCCTGACCCCATTGTCCCTGACCCCGCTGTCCCTGACCCCGCTGTCCCCATGTCCCCATGTCCCTGTGTCCCTGACCCCGCTGTCCCTGACCCCATTGTCCCTGACCCCATTGTCCCTGACCCCGCTGTCGCCTGTCCCTGACCCCACTGTCCCTGACCCCGCTGTCCCCATGTCCCCATTGTCCCTGACCCCCGCTGTCTCTGACCCCCGCTGTCCCTGACCCCGCTGTCCCCATGGTCCCTGACCCCGCTGTCCCTGACCCCGCTGTCCCTGACCCCATTGTCCCTGACCCCACTGTCCCTGACCCCATTGTCCCTAACCCTGCTGTCCCTGACCCCACTGTCCCTGACCCCGCTGTCCCCATGTCCCCGCTGTCCCTGACCCCACTATCCCTGACCCCATTGTCCCTGACCCCGCTGTCCCCATGTCCCCACTGTCCCTGACCCCATTGTCCCTGACCCCGCTGTCCCCATGTCCCCACTGTCCCTGACCCCGCTGTCCCTGACCCCGCTGTCCCCTGTCCCTGACCCCATTGTCCCCATGTCCCCACTGTCCCTGACCCCACTGTCCCTGACCCCGCTGTCCCTGACCCCACTGTCCCTGACCCCGCTGTCCCCTGTCCCTGACCCCACTGTCCCTGACCCCGCTGTCCCCTGTCCCTGACCCCATTGTCCCTGACCCCATTGTCCCTGACCCCGCTGTCCCCTGTCCCTGACCCCGCTGTCCCTGACCCCGCTGTCCCTGACCCCATTGTCCCTGACCCCACTATCCCTGACCCCACTGTCCCTGACCCCGCTGTCCCCATGTCCCCGCTGTCCCTGACCCCATTGTCCCTGACCCCATTGTCCCTGACCCCATTGTCCCTGACCCCGCTGTCCCCTGTCCCTGACCCCGCTGTCCCTGACCCCACTATCCCTGACCCCATTGTCCCTGACCCCGCTGTCCCCATGTCCCCACTGTCCCTGACCCCACTGTCCCTGACCCCGCTGTCCCTGACCCCGCTGTCCCTGACCCCATTGTCCCTGACCCCGCTGTCCGTGACCCCACTGTCCCTGACCCCATTGTCCCTGACCCCACTATTCCTGACCCCATTGTCCCTGACCCCATTGTCCCCATGTTCCCCTGTCCCTGACCCCACTATCCCTGACCCCATTGTCCCTGACCCCATTGTCCCTGACCCCGCTGTCCCTGACCCCATTGTCCCTGACCCCACTATCCCTGACCCCGCTGTCCCTGACCCCATTGTCCCTGACCCCGCTGTCCCCGCAGGGCTCTGAAGGCCGTGAGGCTGCTCCGCTCCCGCCCCGCTGATGCCCGAGGGAGCCGAGCCATGAAGGGGTGAGTGGGACCCCAAAACTCACCTGGGACCCCAAAACTCACCTGGGACCCCCAAAACCTGACCTGGGACCCCCAAAACTCACCTGGAAGCCCCAAAATCTGACCTGGGACCCCCAAAACTCACCTGGACCCCCCAAAACCTGACCTGAGACCCCCAAAACTCACCTGGGACCCCCAAAACCTCACCTGGGACCCCCAAAACCTGACCTGGGACCCCCAAAACTCACCTGGAAGCCCCAAAACCTGACCTGAGACCCCCAAAACTCACCTGGGACCCCCAAAATCTGACCTGGAATCCCCAGAATGTCACCTGGGACCCCCAAAATCTGATCTGGGACCCCCAAAATCTGACCTGGGACCCCCAAAACCTGACCTGGGACCCCCAAAACTCACCTGGAAGCCCCAAAATCTGACCTGGAATCCCCAGAATGTCACCTGGGACCCCCAAAATCTGATCTGGGACCCCCAAAATCTGACCTGGGATCCCCAAAACTCACCTGGAAGCCCCAAAATCTGTCCTGGGACCCCCAAAATCTGATCTGGGACCCCCAAAACTCACCTGGAAGCCCCAAAATCTGACCTGGGACCCCCAAAATCTGACCTGGAATCCCCAGAATGTCACCTGGGACCCCCAAAATCTGATCTGGAACCCCCAAAACCTGACCTGGGACCCCCAAAACTCACCTGGGACCCCCAGAATCTCACCTGGGACCCCCAAAATCTGATCTGGAACCCCCAAAACCTGACCTGGGACCCCCAAAACTCACCTGGGACCCCCAGAATCTCACCTGGGACCCCCAAAATCTGATCTGGGACCCCCAAAATCTGATCTGGGACCCCCAAAACTCACCTGGAACCCCCAGAATCTCACCTGGGACCCCCAAAATCTGATCTGGGACCCCCAAAACTCACCTGGAAGCCCCAAAATCTGACCTGGGACCCCCAAAACCTCACCTGGGACCCCCAAAATCTGACCTGGAATCCCCAGAATGTCACCTGGGACCCCCAAAATCTGCTCTGGGACCCCCAAAATCTGACCTGGGATCCCCAAAACTCACCTGGAAGCCCCAAAATCTGACCTGGAATCCCCAGAATGTCACCTGGGACCCCCAAAATCTGCTCTGGGACCCCCAAAATCTGACCTGGGATCCCCAAAACTCACCTGGAAGCCCCAAAATCTGTCCTGGGACCCCCAAAATCTGATCTGGGACCCCCAAAACTCACCTGGAAGCCCCAAAATCTGACCTGGGACCCCCAAAATCTGACCTGGAATCCCCAGAATGTCACCTGGGACCCCCAAAATCTGATCTGGAACCCCCAAAACCTGACCTGGGACCCCCAGAATCTCACCTGGGACCCCCAGAATCTCACCTGGGACCCCCAAAATCTGATCTGGGACCCCCAAAATCTGATCTGGGACCCCCAAAACTCACCTGGAACCCCCAGAATCTCACCTGGGACCCCCAAAATCTGATCTGGGACCCCTGAAATCTGATCTGGGACCCCCAAAACTCACCTGGAACCCCCAGAATCTCACCTGGAAGCCCCAAAACCTGACCTGGGACCCCCAAAACTCACCTGGGACCCCCAAATCTGACCTGGGAGCCCCCAAACTGACCCAGGACTGCCCAAAACTCACCCGGGACCCCCTAAATCCAACCCAGGATCCCCAAAACAGCCCTGGGACCCCCCCAAATCTGGCTCAGGACACCCCAAATCTGACTCAGGACCCCAAAACAGACTTGGGACCCCCCCAAATCTGAGTCAGGACCCCAAAATGGACCCAGGAGCCCCAAAATCTGCTCTGGGACTGCCCAAATCTGACTCAGGACCCCAAAACAGACTTGGGACCCCCCCAAATCTGACCCAGGACCCCAAAATGGACCCAGGACCCCCCATAACTACCCCAGAACCCCCAAACAGCTCTAGGACCCCCTGAAATCTGACCTAAGGCCCCCAAAACTGACCCAGGACCCCCAAAATCTGCTCTGGGACCCCTCAAACAGACCTGGGACCCCCCCAAAACTGAACCCAGGATTCCCCAAATCCCATCTGGGACCCCCAAAACGGCCCCAGAACCCCATAAAAGGCCCTCAAGACCCCCCAAAACCACCCTGGGATACCCAAATCTGATCCAGGACCCCCCCAAATCTGATCTGGGACCCCTAAAATTGCCCCAGGACCCCCAAAACTGCCCCGAGACCTCCCTAAAACAGCACTGGGACCCCCCAAAAACTGCCCTGGGACACCCAAATCTGATCCAGGACCCCCAAAATGGCCCCAGGACCCCCAAAACCATCCAGGAACCCCTTAAATGACCCTTGGACCCCCCCCAAAACTGCCCCAGGACCCCCAAAATTCAATCTGAGACCCCAAAACCATCCTGGAACCCCTTAAACAGCTCTGGGACCCCCCCCAAATCTGACTCAGGACCTCCAAAATGGCCCCAGGACCCCCAAAACCATCCCAGAACCCCTTAAATGACCCTTGGACCCCCCCAAAACTGCCCCAGGACCCCCAAAATTCAATCTGGGACCCCCAAAACCATCCCAGAACCCCTTAAACAGCCCTTGGACCCCCCCCAAAACTGCCCCAGAACCCCCAAAATTCAATCTGGGACCCCCAAAACAGCTCTGGGACCCCTCTGGGTCCCAAGACCCCCCCTCAAATCAGCACAGGGACCCATCCCCCCCATGCTGGGACCCCCAAAACTGCCCCAGAACCCCATAAAAGGCCCTCAAGACCCCCCAAAACCACCCTGGGATACCCAAATCTGATCCAGGACCCCCCAAATCCGATCTGGGACCCCTAAAATTGCCCCAGGACCCCCAAAACTGCCCCGAGACCTCCCTTAAACAGCACTGGGACCCCCCAAAAACTGCCCTGGGACACCCAAATCTGATCCAGGACCCCCAAAATGGCCCCAGGACCCCCAAAACCATCCAGGAACCCCTTAAATGACCCTTGGACCCCCCCCCAAAACTGCCCCAGAACCCCCAAAATTCAATCTGAGACCCCCAAAACCATCCCAGAACCCCTTAAACAGCCCTTGGACCCCCCAAAACTGCCCCAGGACCCCCAAAATTGCCCCAGGACCCCCAAAATTCAATCTGAGACCCCCAAAACCATCCCAGAACCCCTTAAACAGCCCTTGGACCCCCCCCAAAACTGCCCCAGAACCCCCAAAATTCAATCTGGGACCCCCAAAACAGCTCTGGGACCCCTCTGGGCCCCAAGACCCCCCCTCAAATCAGCACAGGGACCCATCCCCCCCATGCTGGGACCCCCAAAACTGCCCCAGAACCCCATAAAAGGCCCTCAAGACCCCCCAAAACCACCCTGGGATACCCAAATCTGATCCAGGACCCCCCAAATCTGATCTGGGACCCCAAAATGGCCCCAGGACCCCCAAAACTGCCCCGAGACCTCCCTTAAACAGCACTGGGACCCCCCAAAAACTGCCCTGGGACACCCAAATCTGATCCAGGACCCCCAAAATGGCCCCAGGACCCCCAAAACCATCCAGGAACCCCTTAAATGACCCTTGGACCCCCCCCAGAACTGCCCCAGGACCCCCAAAATTCAATCTGAGACCCCCAAAACCATCCTGGAACCCCTTAAACAGCTCTGGGACCCCCCCCAAATCTGACTCAGGACCTCCAAAATGGCCCCAGGACCCCCAAAACCATCCCAGAACCCCTTAAATGACCCTTGGACCCCCCCCAAAACTGCCCCAGGACCCCCAAAATTCAATCTGGGACCCCCAAAACCATCCCAGAACCCCTTAAATGACCCTTGGACCCCCCCCAAAACTGCCCCAGAACCCCCAAAATTCAATCTGGGACCCCCAAAACAGCTCTGGGACCCCTCTGGGCCCCAAGACCCCCCCTCAAATCAGCACAGGGACCCATCCCCCCCATGCTGGGACCCCCAAAACTGCCCCAGAACCCCATAAAAGGCCCTCAAGACCCCCCAAAACCACCCTGGGATACCCAAATCTGATCCAGGACCCCCCAAATCTGATCTGGGACCCCAAAATGGCCCCAGGACCCCCAAAACTGCCCCGAGACCTCCCTTAAACAGCACTGGGACCCCCCAAAAACTGCCCTGGGACACCCAAATCTGATCCAGGACCCCCAAAATGGCCCCAGGACCCCCAAAACCATCCAGGAACCCCTTAAATGACCCTTGGACCCCCCCCAGAACTGCCCCAGGACCCCCAAAATTCAATCTGAGACCCCCAAAACCATCCCGGAACCCCTTAAACAGCCCTTGGACCCCCCCAAAACTGCCCCAGGATCCCCAAAATGTCCCCAGGACCCCCAAAACCATCCCAGAACCTCTTAAATGACCCTTGGACCCCCCCCAAAACTGCCCCAGAACCCCCAAAATTCAAACTGGGACCCCCAAAACAGCTCTGGGACCCCTCTGGGTCCCAAGACCCCCCCTCAAATCAGCACAGGGACCCATCCCCCCCATGCTGGGACCCCCAAAACTGCCCCGTGGGGGGGGGGGGCAGGGGGGAGGGGGTGATTTGGGGGGTCCCGGATTTGGGGTTTGGGGGTTTTGGGGGGCTCAGGGACCCCCCCCCTTAACCCCCTCCCCATCCCCAGGCAGCAAAAAGCAGCTGAGACGGAGGAGGGGACGGTGCAGATCCAAGAGGGTGAGGGGGGGACCCCCCAAAATGGGGTTTGGGGGGGTCTTTGGGGGGGTTATGGGGTTATTTTGGGGGGGGCCGTGGTGGGATTAGGGGGGTCTGGGGGGTACGGGGTGGTTTGGGGGGGGTAATGGGGGGGTATGGGGTGGTTTTGGGGGGTTATGGAGTGGTTTTGGGGGGTTATGGGGGAGTTTGGGGGGGTTTTGGGGAGGTTTTGGGAGGGTATGGGGTGATTTTGGGGGTGTTTTGGGGGGTTATGGGGTGGTTTTGGGGGGTTATGGGGGAGTTTGGGGGGGTTATGGGGGAGTTTGGGGGTGTTTTGGGGGGTATGGGGTGGTTTTGGGGGGTTATGGGGGGTATGGGGAGGTTTTGGGGGGGTTATGGGGGAGTTTGGGGGGGTTTTGGGGGGTTATGGGGTGATTTTGGGGGTGTTTTGGGGGGTTATGGGGGAGTTTGGGGGGGTTATGGGGGAGTTTGGGGGGGTTTTGGGGGGTTATGGGGGAGTTTGGGGGTGTTTTGGGGGGTTATGGGGTGGTTTTGGGGGGTTATGGGGGAGTTTGGGGGGGTTATGGGGGAGTTTGGGGGTGTTTTGGGGGGTATGGGGTGGTTTTGGGGGGTTATGGGGGAGTTTGGGGGGTTTTGGGGGGGTTATGGGGGTGTTTGGGGGGTTATGGGGGGGTATGGGGTGGTTTTGGGGGTTATGGGGTGGTTTTGGGGGGTTATGGGGGAGTTTGGGGGGGTTTTGGGGGGATATGGGGTGATTTTGGGGGGTTTTGGGGGGTATGGGGTGATTTTGGGGGTGTTTTGGGGGGTATGGGGTGGTTTTGGGGGGTTATGGGGGCGTTTGGGGGGGGTTTGGGGGGTTATGGGGGAGTTTGGGGGGGTTTTGGGGGGGTATGGGGTGGTTTTGGGAGTGTTTTGGGGGGATATGGGGTGATTTTGGGGGTGTTTTGGGGGATATGGGGTGGTTTTGGGGGGTTATGGGGGAGTTTGGGGGGGTTTTGGGGGGTTATGGGGGAGTTTTGGGGGGTTTTGGGGTGATTTTGGGGGGGTTATGGGGGAGTTTGGGGGGATTTGGGAGGGTATGGGGTGATTTTGGGGGTGTTCTGGGGGGTTATGGGGGAGTTTGGGGGGGTTTTGGGAGGGTATGGGGTGGTTTTGGGGGGTTATGGGGGAGTTTGGGGGGGTTTTGGGAGGGTATGGGGTGATTTTGGGGGTGATTTGGGGGGTATGGGGTGGTTTTGGGGGGGTTATGGGGGGTACGGGGTGATATTGGGGGGTTATGGGGGTATGGGGTGATTTTGGGGTGATTTTGGGAGGGTTTGGGGGGGTTTTGGGGAGTTATGGGAGGGTATGGGGGGTATGGGGTGATTTTTGGGGGGGTTTGGGGGGTTATGGGGGGCATGGGGTGATTTTGGGAGGTTTTGGGGGGTTATGGGAGGGTACAGGGTGATTTGGGGGGGGTTTGGTGGGGTTTTGGGGGGTTATGAGGGTTATGGGGTGATATTTGGGGGGGTTTTGGGGGGTTATGGGGGTCCGTGAGGGGGTTTTGGGGGGGCTTTGTGGGGGTTGGGGGGATTGGGGGGGTCTTTGTGGGGTTATGGGGGGGCTGGGAGGGGGTTGGGGGGGTTATGGGGGTCCATGAGGGGGTTTTGGGGGGTTATGGGGGTTATGGGGTGATTTTGGGGGGGTTTTGGGGGGTTATGGGGGTCCACGAGGGGGTTATGGGGGTCTGTGAGGGGGTTTTGGGGAGTTTTGGGGGGTTATGGCGTGATTTTGGGGGGATTTTTGGGGAGTTTTGGGGCATTATGGGGTCCATGAGGGAGTTTTGGGGGTCCATGAGGGAGTTTTGGGGGGTTATGGGGTGATTTTGGGGGGATTTTTGGGGAGTTTTGGGGCATTATGGGGTCCATGAGGGAGTTTTGGGGGTCCATGAGGGAGTTTTGGGGGGTTATGGGGTGATTTTGGGGGGATATTTGGGGGGTTTTGGGGCATTATGGGGTCCGTGAGGGGGTTTTGGGGGGGCTTTGTGGGGCTAAGGGGGGGTTGGGGGGGTCTGTGGGGGGTTTTGGGGGGTCTTTGTGGGGTTATGGGGGATAAGGGGGGGTCAAGAGGGGTCATGGGGGATTTTGGGGGGGTTGGGGGGGTCTGAGGTGGGTCTGAGGGGGGGGCAGTGCCCTCCCCTCCCCCCCCCCAATTTTGGGTGCCCTCCCCCCAGTTTTGGGTACCCCCTCCCAATTTTGGGTGCCCTCCCCCCAATTTTGGGTGCCCTCCCCCCAGTTTGGGTGCCCTTCCCCCAGTTTTGGGTGCCCTCCCACCATTTGGGTGCCCTTCCCCCAATTTTGGGTGCCCCCTCCCAGTTTGGGTGCTCCCTCCCAGTTTTGGGTGCCCATCCCAATTCTGGGTGCCCTCCCCCCAGTTTTGGGTGCCCCTCCCAGTTTTGGGTGCCCCCTCCCAATTTTGGGTGCCCCTTCCCAGTTTGGGTGCTCCTTCCCAGTTTTGGGTGCCCCCTCCCAATTTTGGGTGCCCCCTCCCAGTTTTGGGTGCCCTCCCCCCAATTTTGGGTGCGCTCCGCCCAGTTTGGGTGCCCCCTCCCAGTTTTGGGTACCCTATCCCCAGTTTGGTTGCCCCCTCCCCATTTTGGGTGCCCCCTCCCCGATTTCAGGTATTCCCCCCAATTTTGGGTGCCCCCTCCCAATTTTGGGTGCCCTCCCCCCAGTTTTGGGTGCCCTCCCACCATTTGGGTGCCCTTCCCCCAGTTTTGGGTGCCCCCTCCCAGTTTTGGGTGCCCTCCCCCCAATTTTGGGTACCCTCCCCCCAATTTTGGGTGCCCTCCCCCCAGTTTTGGGTACCCTCCCCCCAATTTTGGGTGCCCCCTCCCAATTTTGGGTGCCCCGTCCCCGATTTCAGGTATTCCCCTCAATTTCGAGTTGCCCCCTCCCCATTTTGGGGTGCCCATCCCCAGTTTTGGGTGCCCATCCCCAGTTTTGGGTGCCCATCCCCAGTTTTGGGTGCCCCCTCCCCATTTTGGGTGCCCATCCCCAGTTTGGGGTGCCCCCTCCCCATTTTGGGTGCCCCCTCCCAGTTTGGGTGCCCCCTCCCCATTTTGGGTGCCCCCTCCCCGATTTCAGGTATTCCCCCCAATTTTGGGTGCCCCCTCCCAGTTTTGGGTGCCCATCCCCAGTTTGGGTGCCCATCCCCAGTTTGGGGTGCCCATCCCCATTTTGGGTGCCCATCCCCATTTTGGGTGCCCATCCCCAGTTTGGGGTGCCCATCCCCATTTTGGGTGCCCATCCCCAGTTTTGGGTGCCCATCCCCAGTTTGGGGTGCCCATCCCCAGTTTGGGGTGCCCCCTCCCAGTTTTGGGTGCCCATCCCCATTTTGGGTGCCCATCCCCAGTTTCGGGTGCCCATCCCCAGTTTGGGTGCCCATCCCCATTTTGGGTGCCCATCCCCAGTTTGGGGTGCCCAGTCCCCATTTTGGGTGCCCTCCCCCCAGTTTGGGTGCTCCCTCCCAGTTTGGGTGCCCTCCCCCCAGTTTGGGTGCCCATCCCCAGTTTCAGGTGCCCCCTCCCCATTTGGGTGCCCTCCCCCCAGTTTGGGTGCCCATCCCCAGTTTCAGGTGCCCCATCCCCATTTTCAGGTGCCCATCCCCATTTTGGGGTGCCCATCCCCATTTTCGGGTGCCCATCCCCAGTTTGGGGTGCCCCCTCCCCATTTTCAGGTGCCCATCCCCATTTTCAGGTGCCCATCCCCATTTTGGGGTGCCCATCCCCATTTTCGGGTGCCCATCCCCAGTTTGGGTGCCCTCCCCCCAGTTTGGGTGCCCCCTCCCAGTTTTGGGTACCCTATCCCCAGTTTGGTTGCCCCCTCCCCATTTTGGGTGCCCCCTCCCCGATTTCAGGTATTCCCCCCAATTTTGGGTGCCCTCCCCCCAGTTTTGGGTACCCTCCCCCCAGTTTGGGTGCCCTCCCCCCAGTTTGGGTGCCCCCTCCCAATTTTGGGTGCCCCCTCCCAGTTTCAGGTGCCCATCCCCATTTTCAGGTGCCCATCCCCATTTTCGGGTGCCCATCCCCAGTTTTGGGTGCCCCCTCCCCATTTTCAGGTGCCCATCCCCATTTTGGGGTGCCTCCCCCCCCAATTTTGGGTGTCAGCCCCCCCTTGCCCCCCCAGGCTCGGTGGCCACCGGCGAGGACCCCACGAGCGTGGCCATCGCCAGCATCCAATCGGCCGCCACCTTCCCCGACCCCGGCGTCAAGTATGTGTTCAGGACCGAGGGCGGCGGCACGCAGGTACCGCACCTGGCACACCTGGGGGCACCTGGGGGGCACCTGGGGGGCACCTGGGCACAGCTGGGATACACCTGGGCACAACTGGGAACAGCTGGGATACACCTGGGGTACAGCTGGGGGCACCTGGGCACACCTGGGGGGCAGCTGGGAACAGCTGGGATACACCTGGGCACACCTGGGCACAGCTGGGGGGCACCTGGGAACAGCTGGGATACACCTGGGATACACTGGGGCACACCTGGGTACACCTGGGCACACCTGGGATACACCTGGGGGGGTTGGGGGCACCTGGGAACAGCTGGGATGCACCTGGGATACACCTGGGTACACCTGGGCACACCTGGGGGGCACCTGGGAACAGCTGGGTACACCTGGGCACACCTGGGCACACCTGGGGGGCACCTGGGATACACCTGGGCACACCTGGGGGGCACCTGGGAACAGCTGGGGGGCACCTGGGCACAGCTGGGATACACCTGGGCACACCTGGGAACAGCTGGGATACACCTGGGTACACCTGGGGGCACCTGGGCACACCTGGGAGGCACCTGGGCACAGCTGGGATACACCTGGGCACAACTGGGAACAGCTGGGATACACCTGGGGTACAGCTGGGGGCACCTGGGCACACCTGGGGGTCACCTGGGAACAGCTGGGGGGCACCTGGGCACAGCTGGGCACACCCTGGGGGGGGGTTGGGGGCACTTGGGATACACCTGGGCACACGTTGGCACACCTGGGATTCACCTGGGCACACCTGGGGGGCACCTGGGAACAGCTGGGATACACCTGGGCACACCTGGGGGGGGTTGGGGGCACCTGGGATACACATGGGCACACCTGGGGTACACTTGGATACACCTGGGGTACACCTGGGCACACCTGGGGGGCACCTGGGCACACCTGGGATACACCTGGGCACACCTGGGCACACCTGGGATACACCTGGGCACACCTCAGGGGCACCTGGGGGGCACCTGGGAACAGCTGGGATACACCTGGGTACACCTGGGCACACCTGGGGGGCACCTGGGCACAGCTGGGATACACCTGGGCACACCTGGATACACCTGGGCACACCCGGGGGGGGTTGGGGGCACCTGGGATACACCTGGATACACCTGGATACACCTGGGCACACCTGGGCACACCTGGGCACACCCAGGTCTACCTGGGCATACCTGAGGTAGCCCACCTGTGGCAGGTGCGGTGCCAGGCGGGGACACCGGGTGGCTTTGGGGGGGTGCCCGTGTGCCCACCTGTGCGATGTGCCCACCTGTGCCAGGTGATGTACCGGGTGATCCAGGTGGCTGACGGGCAGCTGGACGCGCAGACCGAGGGCACCAGCGCCATCAGCGGCTACCCGGCCACGCAGTCCATGACACAGGTGGGTCACCTGGGCACGCCCACCTGTGCCCCCTCTGTGCCCACCTGTGCCCCCTCTGTGCCCACCTCTGCCACCTGTGCCATCCATGACACAGCTGGGTCACCTGGCCATGCCCACTGTCCCCTCTGTGCCACCTGTGCCACCTGTGCCACCCATGACGCAGGTGGGTCACCTGGCCACGCCCACCTGTGCCCCCTCTGTGCCCACCTGTGCCACCTGTGCCATCCATGACACAGGTGGGTCACCTGGCCACGCCCACTGCTCCCTCTGTGCCACCTGTGCCCCACACCACCCATGACACAGGTGGGTCACCTGGGCACACCCACTGTGCCCCCTCTGTGCCCACCTGTGCCCCACACCACCCATGACACAGGTGGGTCACCTGGGCACACCCACTGTCCCCTCTGTGCCCACCTGTGCCCCACACCATCCATGACACAGGTGGGTCACCTGGCCATGCCCACTGTTCCCTCTGTGCCCACCTGTGCCCCACACCATCCATGACACAGGTGGGTCACCTGGCCACGCCCACCTGTGCCCCCTCTGTGCCCACCTGTGCCATCCATGACATCCACGACACAGGTGGGTCACCTGGGCACACCCACTGCCCCCTCTGTGCCCACCTGTGCCCCACACCATCCATGACACAGGTGGGTCACCTGGCCATGCCCGCTGCCCCCTCTGTGCCTACCTGTGCCACCTGTGCCATCCATGACACAGGTGGGTCACCTGGCCACGCCCGCTGCCCCCTCTGTGCCCACCTGTGCCCCACACCACCCATGACACAGGTGGGTCACCTGGCCATGCCCACTGTGCCCTCTGTGCCACCTGTGCCCACCTGTGCCATCCATGACACAGGTGGGTCACCTGGGCACGCCCACCTGTGCCCCCTCTGTGCCCACCTATGCCACCTGTGCCATCCATGACACAGCTGGGTCACCTGGCCACACCCGCTGCCCCCTCTGTGCCCACCTGTGCCCCACACCATCCATGACACAGGTGGGTCACCTGGGCACGCCCGCTGTCCCCTCTGTGCCCACCTGTGCCATCCATGACACAGGTGGGTCACCTGGGCACGCCCACCTGTGCCCCCTCTGTGCCCACCTGTGCCACCCATGACACAGGTGCGGCACTGGGCCACGCCCCTGCCACACCCCCCTGGGTCTCACCTGTGCCACCTGTGCCCCACCCAGGGGGTGGCCCAGGTGTGCCACGCCCCTGCCACACCCCCCGTCCCACCTGTGCCACCTGTAGCCTTGAGCTCAGCTGTGCCCCTGTGCCCCACCTGTGCCCTTGGGGCTCACCTGTGCCACCTGTGCCCCCATGTCTCACCTGTGCTCCTGTGGCTCACCTGTGCCACCTGTGCCCCTGTGCCCCACCTGTGCCCCTCGGGCTCACCTATCCCACCTGTGCCCCCGTCTCTCCTGTGCCACCTGTGCCTCACCTGTGCCACCTGTGCCCCTGGGGCTCACCTGTGCCCCCCTGTCTCACCTGTGCCCCCGTGTCCCACCTGTGCCCCCGGGGCTCACCTGTGCCCCTGTACCTCACCTGTGCCATCTGTGCCCCCATGTCCCACCTGTGCCATCTGTGCCCCCATGTCCCACCTGTGCCATCTGTGCCCCCATGTCCCACCTGTTCCACCCGTTGCACCTGTGCCCCCCTGCCTCACCTGTGCCACCTGTGCCCCCGTCTCACCTGTGCCCGTGTCTCACCTGCCTCACCTGTGCCCCCATGTCTCACCTGTGCTCCTGTGCCTCACCTGTGCCACCTGTGCCCTTGTGCCTCACCTGTGCCCCCATGTCCCACCTGTGCCCCCGTGCCCCACCTGTGCCCCCGTGTCTCACCTGTGCCACCTGTGCCCCCCTCTCACCTGTGCCCCCGTCTCACCTGTGCCCCCGTGTCTCACCCGTGCCCTTGTGTCTCACCTGTCTCACCTGTGCCCGTGTCTCGCCTGTGCCCTCGTGTCTCACCTGTGCCACCTGTGTCCCCCTCACCTGTGCCACCTGTGCCACCCGTGTCACCTGTGTCCCCCTCACCTGTGCCACCTGTGCCCCCCTGTCTCACGTGTGCCCCCATGTCTCACCTGTGCCCGTGTCTCACCTGTGCCCCTGGGGCTCACTTGTCCCATTTGCCTCACCTGTGCCACCTGTGTCCCCCTCATCTCTCCCACCTGTCCCACCTGTGTGCCCCCCCCCTGCCCCCCACCTCTCCCCCACCTGTCCCTCCCCTGCCCCCCACCTGTCACTCTCCTGTCCCTCACCTGTCCCCCACTTTTCCCTCACCTGCCCCTCCCCTGCCCCCCACCTCCCCCCCACCTGTCCCTCCCCTGCCCCCCACCTGTCCCTCACCTCTCCCTCACCTCTCCCTCTCCATCCCTCCTGTGTCCCCCACCTGCCCCTCCCCTGCCCCCCACCTGTCCCTCCCCTGTCCCTTTCCTGTCCCTCCCCTGCCTCTCACCTCTCCCTCTTCATCCCTCCCCTGCCCCCCACCTGCCCCCCACCTGTCTCTCCCCTACCCCCCACTTGTCCCTCTCCATCCCTCCCGTGCCCCCCACCTCTCCCCCACCTGCCCCCCACCTCTCCCCCTGCCCCCCACCTGTCCCTCCCCTGTCCCTCCCCTGCCCCTCCCCTGCCCCTCCCCTGCCCCCCACCTCTCCCTCCCCATCCCTCCCCTTCCCCTCCCCTGTCCCTCCCCTGTCCATCCCCTCTCCCCCACTTCTCCCTCACCTGTCCCTCACCTGCCCCTCCCCATCCCTCCCCTGTCCTCCACCTGTCCCTCCCCTGCCCCTCCCCTGCCCCCCACTTGTCCCTCCCCTGTCCCTCACCTCTCCCTCTCCATCCCTCCCGTGCCCCCCACCTCTCCCCCACCTGCCCCTCCCCTGCCCCCCACCTGCCCCTCCCCTTCCCCTCACCTCCCCCCCACCTGCCCCCCACCTGCCCCGCACCTGTCCCTCCCCTGCCCCCCACCTGTCCCTCACCTCTCCCTCACCTCTCCCTCTCCATCCCTCCTGTGTCCCCCACCTGCCCCTCCCCTGCCCCCCACCTGTCTCTCCCCTACCCCCCACTTGTCCCTCTCCATCCCTCCCGTGCCCCCCACCTCTCCCCCACCTGCCCCCCACCTCTCCCCCTGCCCCCCACCTGTCCCTCCCCTGTCCCTCCCCTGCCCCTCACCTCTCCCTCCCCTGCCCCCCACCTGCCCCCCACCTGCCCCTCCCTTGCCCCTCCCCTGCCCCCCACCTCTCCCCCTGCCCCCCACCTGTCCCTCCCCTGTTCCTCCCCTGCCCCCCACCCTTCCCCACCTCTCCCTCACATGCCCCTCACCTCTCCCTCTCCATCCCTCCCCTTCCCCCCACCTGCCCCCCACCTGTCCCTCCCCTGTCCCTTCCCTGTCCCTCCCCTGTCCCTCACCTCTCCCTCTCCATCCCTCCCGTGCCCCCCACCTCTCCCCCACCTGTCCCTCCCCTGCCCCCACCACTGCCCCACCTGCCCCTCACCTGCCCCTCACCTGCCCCCCACCTGCCCTTCCCCTGTCCCTCCCCTGTCCCTCCCCTGTTCCTCCCCTGTCCCCCACCCTTCCCCACCTCTCCCTCACCTGCCCCTCACCTCTCCCTCCCCATCCCTCCCCTTCCCCCCACCTGCCCCCCACCTGTCCCTTCCCTGTCCCTTTCCTGTCCCTCCCCTGCCTCTCACCTCTCCCTCTCCATCCCTCCCCTGCCCCCCACCTGCCCCCCACCTGCCCCTCCCCTGCCCCCCACCTGCCCCCCACCTGTCTCTCCCCTACCCCCCACTTGTTCCTCTCCATCCCTCCCGTGCCCCCCACCTCTCCCCCACCTGCCCCCCACCTCTCCCCCTGCCCCCCACCTGTCCCTCCCCTGCCCCTCACCTCTCCCCTACCTGCCCCCCACCTCTCCCCCACCTGCCCCTCCCCTGCCCCCCACCTCTCCCCCTGCCCCCCACCTGCCCACCTGTCCCTCCCCTGTCCCTCCCCTGCCCCTCCCCTGTCCCTCCCCTCTCCCCCACCTCTCCCTCACCTGTCCCTCACCTGCCCCTCCCCATCCCTCCCCTGCCCCCCACCTGTCCCTCCCCTGTCCCTCCCCTGCCCCCCACCTGCCCCCCACCTCTCCCTCCCCTGCCCCTCCCCTGCCCCCCACCTCTCCCCCTGCCCCCCACCTGTCCCCCACCTGTTCCTCACCTGCCCCTACCTGCCCCCCACTTTTCCCTCCCGTGCCCCCCACCTGCCCCCCACCTGCCCCTCCCCCGTCCTTCACCTCTCCCTCTCCATCCCTCACCTGTCCCCCACCTGTCCCTCACCTGTGGCTCACCTGTCCCTCCGCTATCCCTCCCCTGCCCCTCACTTGCCCCTTACCTCTCCCCCACCTGCCCCCCACCTGTCCCTCCCCTGTCCCTCACCTGTGGCTCACCTGTCTCTCCCTTATCCCTCCCTTATCCCTCACTTGTCCCTCCCCTGTTCCCCACCTCTCCCTCTCCATCCCTCACCTGTCCCTCACTTGTCCCTCCCCATCCCTTCCCTGCCCCCCACCTCTCCCCCACCTCTCCCTCACCTGCCCCCCACCTGCCCCCCACCTGCCCACCTGTCCCTCCCCTGCCCCTCCCCTGTCCCTCCCCTGTCCCTCCCCTCTCCCCCACCTCTCCCTCACCTGCCCCTCCCCATCCCTCCCCTGCCCCCCACCTGTCCCTCCCCTGCCCCTCACCTGCCCCCCACCTCTCCCTCCCCATCCCTCCCCTGCCCCTCACCTCTCCCCCACCTGCCCCCCACCTGCCCCTCCCCTGTCCCTCCCCTGCCCCCCACCTCTCCCCCACCTGCCCCTCCCCTGCCCCCCACCTGTCCCTCCCCTGCCCCTCCCCTGTCCCTCCCCTGTCCCTCCCCTGTCCCTCCCCTGTCCCTCCCCTCTCCCCCACTTCTCCCTCACCTGTCCCTCACCTGCCCCTCCCCATCCCTCCCCTGTCCCTCCCCTGCCCCTCCCCTGCCCCCCACTTGTCCCTCCCCTGTCCCTCACCTCTCCCTCTCCATCCCTCACCTGCCCCCCACCTGCCCCCCACCTGCCCCTCCCCTGCCCCCCACCTGCCCCCCACCTGTCTCTCCCCTACCCCCCACTTGTCCCTCTCCATCCCTCCCGTGCCCCCCACCTGCCCCCCACCTGCCCCCCACCTCTCCCCCTGCCCCCCACCTGTCCCTCCCCTGTCCCTCACCTGCCCCCCACCTCTCCCTCCCCATCCCTCCCCTGCCCCTCACCTCTCCCCCACCTGCCCCCCACCTGCCCCTCCCCTGCCCCCCACCTGCCCCTCCCCTACCCCCCACCTGTCCCTCACCTGTCCCCCCCCCCCCATGCACAGGCGGTGATCCAGGGCGCCTTCACGAGCGAGGACGCGGTGGAGACGGAGGCGGCGGCCACCGAGACCCACTACACCTATTTCCCCGCCGCGGGCGTGGCCGACGGCGCCGCCGCCACCGCCGCCACCGCCGCCACCGCCGTCGTCACCACCCAGAGCTCCGAGGCGCTGCTGGGGCAGCCCACGCCCACAGGTGAGGGACGGGGGCGAGGGGGGCACCTGGGTGGGGTTGGGACTCACCTGGGTGGGGTTTGGGGACACCTGGGTGGGGTTGGGACTCACTTGGGTGGGATTGGGGGGCACCTGGGTGGGGTTTGGGGACATCTGTGTGGGGTTTGGTGGCATCTGGAAGGGTTTGAGGGCATCTGGGTGGGGTTTGGGGGTACCTGGGTGGGGTTTGAGGGCACCTGGATGGGGTTGGGACTCACTTGGGTGGGGTTGGGGGGCACCTGGGTGGGGTTTGAGGGCATCTGGGTGGGGTTGGGACTCACTTGGGTGGGGTTTGGGGGCACCTGGATGGGGTTTGGGGGGCAGCTGGGTGGGGTTTGAGGGCACCTGGGTGGGGTTGGGACTCACTTGGGTGGGGTTGGGGGGCACCTGGGTGGGGTTGGGACTCACTTGGGTGGGGTTTGGGGCACCTGGGTGGGGTTTGGACTCACCTGGGTGGAGTTTGGGGGCACCTGGGTGGGGTTTGGTGGCATCTGGGTGGGGTTTGGGGGGCAGCTGGGTGGGGTTTGAGGGCACCTGGATGGGGTTGGGACTCACTTGGGTGGGATTGGGGGGCACCTGGGTGGGGTTTGAGGGCATCTGGGTGGGGTTGGGACTCACTTGGGTGGGGTTTGGTGGCACCTGGGTGGGGTTTGGGGCATCTGGGTGGGGTTTGAGGGCACCTGGGTGGGGTTGGGACTCACTTGGGTGGGGTTGGGGGGCACCTGGGTGGGGTTTGAGGGGCAGCTGGGTGGGGTTTGGGGGCACCTGGGTGGGGTTTGGGGGTACCTGAATGGGGTTAGGGGCTTCTGGGTGGGGTTGGGACTCACCTGGGTGGGGTTTGGGGCACCTGGGTGGGGTTTGGGGGGCAGCTGGGTGGGGTTGGGACTCACTTGGGTGGGATTGGGGGGCACCTGGGTGGGGTTTGAGGGCATCTGGGTGGGGTTGGGACTCACTTGGGTGGGGTTTGGACTCATCTGGGTGGGGTTTGGGGGTATCTGGGTGGGGTTTGAGGGCACCTGGATGGGGTTGGGACTCACTTGGGTGGGGTTTGGGGACACCTGGGTGGGGTTTGGTGGCATCTGGAAGGGTTTGGGGGGCACCTGGGTGGGGTTTGAGGGCACCTGGATGGGGTTGGGGGGGCACCTGGGTGGGGTTTGAGGGCACCTGGATGGGGTTGGGACTCACTTGGGTGGGGTTTGGGGGCACCTGGATGGGGTTGGGACTCACTTGGGTGGGATTGGGGGGCACCTGGATGGGGTTGGGACTCACTTGGGTGGGGTTGAGGGCACCTGGGTGGGGTTTGGGGGTACCTGGGTGGGGTTTGAGGGCACCTGGGTGGGGTTGGGACTCACGTGGGTGGGGTTTGGGGGCATCTGGGTGGGGTTGGGACTCACTTGGGTGGGGTTTGGGGGCACCTGGATGGGGTTTGGGGGCACCTGGATGGGGTTGGGGACACCTGGATGAGGGTTGGGACTCACCTGGGTGGGGTTGGGGGGCACCTGGATGGGGTTTGGGGGCACTTGGGTGGGGTTTGGACTCACCTGGGTGGGGTTTGGGGACACCTGGGTGGGGTTTGGGGGTACCTGGGTGGGGTTTGAGGGCACCTGGGTGGGGTTGGGACTCACTTGGGTGGGGTTGGGGGGCACCTGGGTGGGGTTGGGACTCACTTGGGTGGGGTTGGGGGGCACCTGGGTGGGGCTTGGGGGCATCTGGGTGGGGTTGGGACTCACTTGGGTGGGGTTTGGGGGCACCTGGATGGGGTTTGGGGGCACCTGGATGGGGTTGGGGACACCTGGATGGGGTTGGGACTCACCTGGGTGGGGTTGGGGGGCACCTGGATGGGGTTTGGGGGCACTTGGGTGGGGTTTGGACTCACCTGGGTGGGGTTTGGGGACACCTGGGTGGGGTTTGGGGGTACCTGGGTGGGGTTTGAGGGCACCTGGGTGGGGTTGGGACTCACCTGGGTGGGGTTGGGGGGCACCTGGGTGGGGTTGGGACTCACTTGGGTGGGGTTGGGGGGCACCTGGGTGGGGCTTGGGGGCATCTGGAAGGGTTTGGGGGGCACCTGGGTGGAGTTTGAGGGCACCTGGATGGGGTTGGGACTCACTTGGGTGGGGTTTGGGGGCACTTGGGTGGGGTTTGGGGGCACCTGGGTGGGGTTTGGGGCATCTGGGTGGGATTGGGACTCACCTGGGTGGAGTTTGAGGGCACCTGGGTGGGATTGGGACTCACCTGGTTGGGTTTGGGGGCACCTGGGTGGGTTTGGGGACACCTGGATGGGGTTGGGACTCACCTGGGTGGGGTTTGGTGGCATCTGGGTGGGGTTGGGACTCACTTGGGTGGGGTTTGGGGGTACCTGGGTGGGGTTGGGACTCAGCTGGATGGGGTTTGGGGCACCTGGATGGGGTTTGGGGGCACCTGGATGGGGTTTGGGGACACCTGGGTGGGGTTGGGGACACCTGGGTGGGGTTGGGACTCACCTGGATGGGGTTTGGGGCACCTGGATGGGGTTCGGGCCACCTGGGTGGGGTTTGGGGGCACCTGGGTGGGGTTTGGGGGTACCTGGATGGGGTTTGGGGACACCTGGGTGGGGTTTGGGGCACCTGAATGGGGTTGGGACTCACCTGGATGCATTTGGGGTCTCACTTGTGAGATTTGGGGTCTCCCCTGGGGGATTTGGGGTCTCACCCGTCCCATTTGGGGTCTCACCTGTGGGATTGGGGTCTCCCCTGTGGCATTTGGGGTCTCCCCTGTCCCATTTGGGGTCTCCCCTGTGGGATTGGGGTCTCCCCTGTGGGATTTGGGGTCTCACCTGTGGGATTGGGGTCTCCCCTGTGGGATTTGGGCTCTCCCCTGTGGGATTTGGGGTCTCCCCTGTCCCATTTGGGGTCTCCCCTGTGGGATTTGGGCTCTCACCTGTGGGATTGGGGTCTCCCATGTGGCATTTGGGGTCTCCCCTGTCCCATTTGGGGTCTCCCCTGTGGGATTGGGGTCTCCCCTGTGGGATTTGGGCTCTCCCCTGTGGGATTTGGGGTCTCCCCTGTCCCATTTGGGGTCTCCCCTGTGGGATTTGGGTCTCCCCTGTGGGATTTGGGATCTCACCCATCCTATTTGGGGATTCCCCTGTCCCATTTGGGATTTCCGTTGTCCCATTTGGGGTCTCCCGTGTGGGATTTGGGGTCTCACCTGTGGGATTGGGGTCTCCCCTGTGGCATTTGGGGTCTCACCTGTGGCATTTGGGCTCTCACCTGTGGGATTTGGGGTCTCACCTGTGGGATTTGGGTCTCCCCTGTGGGATTTGGGCTCTCACCTGGGGGATTTGGGGTCTCACCTGTGGGATTTGGGTCTCCCCTGTGGGATTGGGGTCTCACCTGTGGGATTTGGGCTCTCCCCTGTGGGATTTGGGTCTCCCCTGTGGGATTTGGGGTCTCACCTGTGGGATTTGGGGTCTCCCCCATCCCATTTGGGGATTCCCCTGTCCCATTTGGGGTCTCCCGTGTGGGATTTGGGGTCTCCCCTGTGGGATTTGGGGTCTCCCCTGTGGGATTGGGGTCTCCCCTGTCCCATTTGGGGTCTCCCCTGTGGGATTTGGGCTCTCACCTGTGGGATTTGGGCTCTCCCCTGGGGGATTTGGGGTCTCACCTGTGGGATTGGGGTCTCCCCTGTCCCATTTGGGGTCTCACCTGTGGGATTTGGGGTCTCCCCTGTCCCATTTGGGGTCTCACCTGTGGGATTGGGCTCTCCCCTGTCCCATTTGGGGTCTCCCCTGGGGGATTGGGGTCTCCCCTGGGGGATTGGGGTCTCCCCTGTGGGATTTGGGCTCTCACCTGTGGGATTTGGGCTCTCACCTGTGGGATTTGGGCTCTCACCTGTGGGATTGGGGGTCTCCCCTGTGGGATTTGGGCTCTCAACTGTGGGATTGGGGTCTCCCCTGTCCCATTTGGGGTTTCCCCTGTGGGATTGGGGTCTCCCCTGTGGGATTTGGGGTCTCACCTGTGGGATTTGGGGTCTCCCCTGTCCCATTTGGGGTCTCCCCTGTGGGATTGGGCTCTCCCCTGTGGGATTTGGGGTCTCCCCTGTGGGATTTGGGGTCTCACCTGTGGGATTGGGGTCTCACCTGTGGGATTTGGGGTCTCCCCTGTGGGATTTGGGGTCTCACCTGTGGGATTGGGGTCTCACCTGTGGGATTTGGGGTCTCCCCTGTCCCATTTGGGGTCTCCCCTGTGGGATTTGGGATCTCACCCATCCTATTTGGGGATTCCCCTGTCCCATTTGGGATTTCCCTTGTCCCATTTGGGCTCTGCCCTGTGGGATTTGGGGTCTCCCCTGTGGGATTGGGGTCTCCCCTGTGGGATTGGGGTCTCCCCTGTGGGATTTGGGCTCTCACCTGTGGGATTGGGGTCTCCCCTGTCCCATTTGGGGTCTCCCCTGTGGGATTTGGGCTCTCACCTGTCCCGTTCGGGCTCGCAGGGCAGTTTTTCGTGATGATGTCACCTCAGGAGGTGCTCCCGGGCGGGGCCCAGCGCTCCATCGCCCCCCGTGCCCACCCCTACTCGCCGTGAGTACCTGGGCACAGCTGGGCACACCTGGGTCGTACCTGGGGCACACCTGGGCACACCTGGGTCATACCTGGGCACACCCAGGAACACCTGGGCACACCTGGGTCATACCTAGGACACACCTGGGCACACCTGGGCAAACCCAGGGCACACCTGGGCACACCTGGGCACACCCAGGAACACCTGGGCACACTTGGGTCATACCTAGGACACACCTGGGCACACCTGGGCAAACCCAGGGCACACCTGGGCACACCTGGGGCACACCTGGGTCATACCTGGGCACACCTGGGTCATACCTGGGCACACCTGGGAGCACTTGGGGCACACCTGGGGCACACCTGGGTCATACCTGGGCACACCTGGATACACCTGGGTCATACCTAGGCACACCTGGGGGCACACCTGGGCACACCTGGGGCACACCTGGGCACACCTGGGCACAGCTAGGACACACCTGGGCACACCTGGGCACACCTGGGGCACACCTGGGCACACCCGGGCACACCTGGGACACACCTGGGGCACACCTGGGCACACCTGGGGCACACCTGGACACACCCAGGCACACCTGGGGCACACCTGTGCCCACCTGTGCCCACCTGAGCCCCCCCCGGCGCCGTTCCCCGCAGGAAGTCGGAGGCTCCCCGAGCCACCCGGGATGAGAAGCGCCGGGCACAGCACAACGAAGGTACCGGGGGCACCCCAATCCCAGGGGGCACCCCAATCCCAGGGGGCACCCCAGTTCCCCAGGGGGCACCCCAATTCCCGAGGGACCATCCCAGGGGTCACCCTAATTCCCAGGGGGCACCCCAATCCCAGGGGGCACCCCAATCCCAGGGGTCACCCCAATTTCCAGGGGTCACCCCAATCCCAGGGGCACCCCAATCCCAGGGGACACCCCAGTTCCCCAGGGGGCACCCCAATTCCCGAGGGACCATCCCAGGGGGCACCCCAATTCCCAGGGGGCACCCCAGTTCCCAGGGGTTGCCCCAAATCCCAGGGGTCACCCCAAATCCCAGGGGGCACCCCAAACCTGAGGGGTCACCCCAAATCCCAGGGGGCACCCCAAACCTGAGGGGTCAACCCAATCCCAGGGGGCACCCCAATCCCAGGGGGCACCCTAATCCCCCAGGGGCACTCCAATCCCAGGGGACACCCCAATTTCCAGGGGTCACCCCAAATCCCAGGGGGCACCCTAATCCCCCAGGGGCACCCCAATCCCAGGGGACACCCCAATTTCCAGGGGGTCACCCCAAATCCCAGGGGGCACCCCAAACCTGAGGGACCGTCCCAGGGGTCACCCCAATCCCAGGGGGCACCCCAATCCTGAAGGGTCATCCTGGTCCCGGGGTTACCCCCCCATTCCCAATCCCCCATTCCCAATCCCCCATTCCCACTGGGAATCCCTGTTCCCAGTTCCCCATTCCCAATCCCCATTCCCAATCCAAATTTCCAATCCCTGTTCCCAGTCCCCCATTCCCACTGGGAATCCCCCATTCCCAACCCCCTTCCCAGTCCCCCATTCTCACTGGGAATCCCCATTCCCAGTCCCCCGTTACCGCTGGGAATTCCCTTTCCCAACCCCAATTCCCAATCCCAATCCCCAACCCCAGTTCCCAACCCCAATTCCCAACCCCAATTCCCAACCCCAATTCCCAATCCCCAACCCCAGTTCCCAATCCCAGTTCCCAACCCCAATTCCCAACCCCAATTCCCAATCCCCAACCCAGTTCCCAACCCGAATTCCCAACCCCAATTCCCAACCCCAATTCCCAACCCCAATTCCCAATCCCCAACCCCAATCCCCAACCCCAGTTCCCAACCCCAATTCCCAACCCCAACCCCATTCCCAACCCCAACCCCAATCCCACTTCCCAACCCCAATTCCCAACCCCAACCCCAATTCCCAACCCCAATCCCAATCCCGGTTCCCAACCCCAATCTCAGTTGCCAATCCCAGTTCCCAACCCCAATCCCAATTCCCAATCCCCCATTCCCAATCCCCCATCCCCACTGGGAATCCCCCAATCCCCAACCCCAATCCCAGTTCCCAACCCCAATTCCCAACCCCAACCCCAATTCCCAACCCCAATTCCCAACCCCAGTTCCCAATCCCAGTTCCCAACCCCAATTCCCAACCCCAACCCCATTCCCAACCCCAATTCCCAACCTCAATCCCAACCCCAATCCCCAACCCCAACCCCAATCCCAATTCCCAACCCCAATTCCCAACCCCAACCCCCAACCCCAACCCCAATCCCAATTCCCAACCCCAATTCCCAACCCCAATTCCCAACCCCAACCCCAATTCCCAACCCCAATCCCAATCCCAGTTCCCAACCCCAATTCCCAACGCCAATTCCCAACCCCAATTCCCAACCCCAACGCCAATCCCCAACCCCAATCCCAGTTCCCAACCCCAATTCCCAACCCCAATTCCCAACCCCAATCCCAATTCCCAACCCCAACCCCAATTCCAGTTCCCAACCCCAACCCCAATCCCAGTTCCCAACCCCAACCCCAATTCCCAACCCCAATTCCCAACCCCAATCCCCAACCCCAATCCCAGTTCCCAACCCCAATTCCCACCCCCAATTCCCAACCCCAACCCCAATTCCCAACCCCCATTCCCAACCCCAATCCCAACCCCAATTCCCAACCCCAATCCCAATCCCAGTTCCCAACCCCAATTCCCAATCCCCCATTCCCAATCCCCCATTCCCACTGGGAATCTCCCATTCCCAACCCCATTCCCAACCCCAACCCCAATCCCAACCCCAATTCCAGTTCCCAACCCCAATTCCCAATCCCAACCCCAATCCCAACGCCAGCCCCAACCCCAACCCCAATCCCAATCCCAGTTCCCAACCCCAATTCCCAACCCCAATTCCCAACCCCAATTCCCAACCCCAACCCCAGTTCCCAACCCCAACCCCAATTCCCAACCCCAACCCCAACCCCAATTCCCAACCCCAACCCCAATTCCCCACCCCAATCCCAACCCCAATTCCCAACCCCAATCCCAATCCCAGTTCCCAACCCCAATTCCCAACCCCAATTCCCAACCCCAATTCCCAACCCCAACCCCAGTTCCCAACCCCAACCCCAGTTCCCAACCCCAACCCCAATCCCCAATCCCAATTCCCAATCCCCCATTCCCACTGGGAATCCCCCATTCCCAACCCCAATCCCAACCCCAATTCCCAACCCCAATCCCAGTTCCCAACCCCAATTCCCAACCCCAATCCCAACCCCAACCCCAATCCCAGTTCCCAACCCCAATTCCCAACCCCAATCCCAACCCCAATCCCAATCCCAGTTCCCAACCCCAATCCCAGTTCCCAACCCCAATTCCCAATCCCAACCCCAATTCCCAACCCCAATCCCAGTTCCCAACCCCAATTCCCAATCCCAACCCCAATTCCCAACCCCAGCCCCAATCCCCAACCCCATTCCCAACCCCAATCCCCAATCCCAGTTCCCAACCCCAATTCCCAATCCCCCATTCCCAATCCCCCATCCCCACTGGGAATCCCCCATTCCCAACCCCAATTCCCAACCCCAATTCCCAACCCCAATTCCCAATCCCAATTCCCAATCCCAGTTCCCAATCCCCCATTCCCAATCCCCCATCCCCACTGGGAATCCCCCAATTCCCAACCCCAATTCCCAACCCCAACCCCAATTCCCAACCCCAACCCCAATCCCAATCCCAGTTCCCAACCCCAATCCCAATCCCAGTTCCCAACCCCAATCCCAATTCCCAATCCCAGTTCCCAACCCCCCATTCCCAATCCCGCATTCCCACTGGGAATCCCCCATTCCCAACCCCATTCCCAACCCCAACCCCAATTCCCAATCCCCAACCCCAATCCCAATCCCAGTTCCCAACCCCATTCCCAACCCCAACCCCAATCCCAGTTCCCAACCCCAATCCCAATCCCAGTTCCCAACCCCAATTCCCATTCCCATTCCCAATCCCAATTCCAGTTCCCAACCCCAACCCCAATTCCCAATCCCAGTTCCCAACCCCAACCCCAATTCTCAACCCCAATCCCAATTCCCAACCCCAGTTCCCAACCCCAATTCCCAATCCCAGTTCCCAACCCCAATCCTAGTTCCCAACCCCAATCCCAATTCCCAATCCCAATTCCCAACCCCCCATTCCCAATCCCCCATTCCCACTGGGAATCCCCCATTCCCAACCCCATTCCCAACCCCAACCCCAATCCCAATCCCAGTTCCCAACCCCAATTCCCAATCCCAATCCCAGTTCCCAACCCCAACCCCAATCCCCAATCCCAGTTCCCAACCCCAATTCCCATTCCCAACCCCAATTCCCAACCCCATTCCCAACCCCAATCCCCAACCCCAATTCCCAACCCCAATTCCCAACCCCAACCCCAATCCCAATTCCCAACCCCAACCCCAATTCCAGTTCCCAACCCCAACCCCAATCCCAGTTCCCAACCCCAATTCCCAACCCCAATCCCAACCCCAGCCCCAACCCCAACCCCAATTCCCAACCCCAGCCCCAATCCCCAACCCCATTCCCAACCCCAATCCCCAATCCCAGTTCCCAACCCCAATTCCCAATCCCCCATTCCCAATCCCCCATCCCCACTGGGAATCCCCCAATTCCCAACCCCAATTCCCAACCCCAACCCCAACCCCAATTCCCAACCCCAACCCCAATTCCCAACCCCAACCCCAATTCCAGTTCCCAACCCCAACCCCAATCCCAATCCCAGTTCCCAACCCCAATCCCAATTCCCAATCCCAGTTCCCAACCCCAATTCCCAATCCCAATCCCAGTTCCCAACCCCCCATTCCCAATCCCGCATTCCCACTGGGAATCCCCCATTCCCAACCCCATTCCCAACCCCAACCCCAATTCCCAATCCTCAACCCCAATGCCCAATCCCAATTCCCAACCCCATTCCCAACCCCAACCCCAATCCCAGTTCCCAACCCCAACCTCAATCCCAGTTCCCAACCCCAATTCCCATTCCCATTCCCAATCCCAATTCCAGTTCCCAACCCCAACCCCAATTCTCAACCCCAATCCCAATTCCCAACCCCAATTCCCAACGCCAACCCCAATTCCAGTTCCCAATCCCAACCCGAATTCCCAACCCCCATTCCCAACCCCAACCCCAATCCCAGTTCCCAACCCCAATCCCAGTTCCCAATCCCAATTCCCAACCCCAATCCCCAACCCCAATTCCCAACCCCAATCCCCAACCCCAACCCCAGTTCCCAACCCCAATTCCCAACCCCAACCCCAATCCCAACCCCAATTCCCAACCCCAACCCCAATTCCCAATCCCAACCCCAGTTCCCAACCCCAATCCCAGTTCCCAACCCCAATTCCCAACCCCAACCCCAACCCCAGTTCCCAACCCCAATCCCAGTTCCCAACCCCAATTCCCGATCCCGTTCCCAGTGGAGCGCCGGCGCCGGGACAAGATCAACAACTGGATCGTGCAGCTCTCCAAGATCATCCCCGACTGCTCCATGGAAAACACCAAATCCGGACAGGTCCCAGCCCTTCCCCGGGGATTTGGGGCCGCGTTTGGGGTTTTTGGGGATCCCCCCCGCCCCCCCCGGTGACCCCGAATTCCCGAATTCCCAGAGCAAGGGCGGGATCCTGTCCAAGGCCTGCGATTACATCCAGGAGCTGCGGCAGAGCAACCTCCGGCTGAGCGAGGAGCTGCAGGGCCTGGACCAGCTGCAGATGGACAACGAGGTCCTGCGGCAGCAGGTGGGCAACTGGGAGCACTGGGAGGCGCTGGGATGGGATTGGGAGGGACTGGGAGTGGATTGGGAAGGACTGGGAGGCACTGGGATGGACTGGGATTGGATTGGGAGGGACTGGGATTGGATTGGGAGGGATTGGGATGGGACGGGGGCCTGGAGCAGCTGCAGATGGACAACGAGGTCCTGTGGCAGCAGGTGGGCAACTGGGAGCACTGGGAGGCGCTGGGATGGGATTGGGAGGCACTGGGATGGACTGGGATTGGATTGGGAGGGACTGGGATTGGATTGGGAGGGACTGGGAGTGGATTGGGAGGGACTGGGAGGCACTGAGATTGGATTGAGAGGGACTGGGATGGACTGGGATGGGATTGGGAGGGACTGGGAGGCACTGGGATTGGATTGAGAGGCACTGGGATTGGATTGGGAGGGATTGGGAGGCACTGGGATTGGATTGGGAGGGACTGGGATGGACTGGGATTGGATTGGGAGGGACTGGGATGGGACGGGGGCCTGGAGCAGCTGCAGATGGACAACGAGGTCCTGCGGCAGCAGGTGGGAACTGGGAGCACTGGGAGGTACTGGGATTGGACTGGGAGGGACTGGGATGGACTGGGATTGGATTGAGAGGGACTGGGATTGGATTGAGAGGGATTGGGAGGCACTGAGATTGGATTGAGAGGGACTGGGATGGACTGGGATTGGATTGGGAGGCACTGGTATGGACTGGGATTGGATTGGGAGGGACTGGGATGGACTGGGATTGGATTGGGAGGGATTGGGAGGCACTGGGATTGGATTGGGAGGGACTGGGAGGCACTGGGATTGGATTGAGAGGCACTGGGATGGACTGGGATTGGATTAGGAGGGACTGGGATTGGATTGGGAGGGACTGGGATTGGATTGGGATGGATTGGGAGGCACTGAGATTGGATTGAGAGGGACTGGGATGGACTGGGATTGGATTGGGAGGGACTGGGATAGCAGTGGGGGGCACTGGGATGGACTGGGATTGGATTGGGAGGGACTGGGATGGACTGGGATTGGATTGGGAGGGACTGGGATGGGACGGGGGCCTGGAGCGGCCCCAGATGGACAACGAGGTCCTGCGGCAGCAGGTGGGAACTGGGAGCACTGGGAGGCGCTGGGATGGCAGTGGGGGGCACTGGGATGGACTGGGAGGGCACTGGGAGGGACTGGGCTGTACTGGGAGAGCACTGGGGGCTGTTTTGGGGTGCAGGGGGTGCCTGACCCCCCCCAGCCCCCTCGGGACCCCTCCCCAAATCCCGGCGGAGGAGCTGAAGAACGAGAACCTGCTGCTGCGGGTTTGGGGTACTGGGAGTTACTGGGAGTTACTGGGAGCACTGGGAGTTACTGGCAGAGCACTGGGGGATATTTTGGGGTGCAGGGGGATGTTTTGGGGTCCTGGAGGATGTTTTGGGGTGCGAGGAGGGTCTGAACTCCCCCCCAACCCCCTCGGGACCCCTCCCCAAATTCCGGTGGAGGAGCCGAAGAACGAGAACCTGCTGCTGTGGGTTTGGGGTACTGGGAGTTACTGGGAGTTACTGGGAGCACTGGGAGAGCACTGGGGGATATTTTGGGGTGCAGGGGGATGTTTTGGGGTGCAGGGGGATATTTTAGGGTGCGAGGAGGCTCTGAGCCCCCCCAAACCCCCTCGGGACCCCTCCCCAAATTCCGGCAGAGGAGCTGAAGAACAAGAACCTGCTGCTGCGGGTTTGGGGTACTGGGAGTTACTGGGAGAGCACTGGGCTGTACTGGGAGAGCATTGGGGGATATTTTGGGGTGCAGGGGGATATTTTGGGGTGCGAGGAGGGTCTGAACTCCCCCCCAAACCCCCCGGGACCCCTCCCCAAATCCCGGCGGAGGAGCTGAAGAACAAGAACCTGCTGCTGCGGGTTTGGGGTACTGGGAGTTACTGGGAGTTACTGGGAGTTACTGGGAGTTACTGGGAGCACTGGGCTGTACTGGGAGAGCACTGGGGGATATTTTGGGGTGCGAGGGGGTGCCTGACGCCCCCCGGGACCCCTCCCCAAATCCCGGCGGAGGAGCTGAAGAACAAGAACCTGCTGCTGCGGGTTTGGGGTACTGGGAGTTACTGGGAGTTACTGGGAGTTACTGGGAGCACTGGGCTGTACTGGGAGTTACTGGGAGAGCACTGGGGGATATTTTGGGGTGCAGGGGGTGCCTGACGCCCCCCGGGACCCCTCCCCAAATGCAGGTGGAGGAGCTGAAGAACAAGAACCTGCTGCTGCGGGTTTGGGGTACTGGGAGTTACTGGGAGTTACTGGGAGCACTGGGCTGTACTGGGAGAGAACTGGGGGATATTTTGGGGTGCAGGGGGATGTTTTGGGGTGCAGGGGGTGCCTGACCCCCCCCAACCCCCCCGGGACCCCTCCCCAAATCGCGGCAGAGGAGCTGAAGAACAAGAACCTGCTGCTGCGGGTTTGGGGTACTGGGAGTTACTGGGAATTACTGGGAGCACTGGGAGTTACTGGGAGAGAACTGGGGGATATTTTGGGGTGCAGGGGGATATTTTGGGATGCAGGGGGATGTTTTGGGGTGCGAGGAAGGTCTGAACCCCCCCCAATCCCCCCGGGACCCCTTCCCAAATCCCGGCGGAGGAGCTGAAGAACAAGAACCTGCTGCTGCGGGTTTGGGGTACTGGGAGTTACTGGGAGCACTGGGCTGTACTGGGAGAGCACTGGGGGATATTTTGGGGTCCTGGGGGATATTTTGGGGTCCTGGGGGATATTTTGGGGTGCGAGGAGGCTCTGAACCCCCCCAATCCCCCCGGGACCCCTCCCCAAATGCAGGTGGAGGAGCTGAAGGACAAGAACCTGCTGCTGCGGGTTTGGGGTACTGGGAGCTACTGGGAGTTACTGGGAGCACTGGGCTGTACTGGGAGAGAACTGGGGGATATTTTGGGGTCCTGGTGGATATTTTGGGGTGCGAGGAGGCTCTGACCCCCCCCCAACCCCCCCGGGACCCCTCCCCAAATCCCGGCGGAGGAGCTGAAGAACAAGAACCTGCAGCTGCGGGTTTGGGGTACTGGGAGTTACTGGGAGTTACTGGGCTGTACTGGGAGAGCATTGGGGGATATTTTGGGGTGCAGGGGGATATTTTGGGGTCCTGGAGAATGTTTTGGGGTGCAGGGGGTGCCTGACCCCCCCGGGACCCCTCCCCAAATGCAGGTGGAGGAGCTGAAGAACAAGAACCTGCTGCTGCGGGTTTGGGGTACTGGGAGTTACTGGGAGTTACTGGGAGTTACTGGGAGAGCACTGGGGGCTGTTTTGGGGTGCAGGGGGATGTTTTGGGGTCCTGGGGGATATTTTAGGGTGCGAGGAGGCTCTGAGCCCCCCCAAACCCCCCGGGACCCCTCCCCAAATCGCGGCGGAGGAGCTGAAGAACAAGAACCTGCTGCTGCGGGTTTGGGGTACTGGGAGTTACTGGGAGAGCACTGGGCTGTACTGGGAGAGCACTGGGGGATATTTTGGGGTGCAGGGGGTGCCTGACCCCCCCCCGGGACCCCTCCCCAAATGCAGGTGGAGGAGCTGAAGAACAAGAACCTGCTGCTGTGGGTTTGGGGTACTGGGAGTTACTGGGAGTTACTGGGAGTTACTGGGAGCACTGGGCTGTACTGGGAGAGCATTGGGGGATATTTTGGGGTGCAGAGGGATATTTTGGGGTGCAGGGGGTGCCTGACGTCCCCCGGGACCCCTCCCCAAATCCCGGCGGAGGAGCTGAAGAACAAGAACCTGCTGCTGCGGGTTTGGGGTACTGGGAGTTACTGGGAGAGCACTGGGAGCACTGGGCTGTACTGGGCTGTACTGGGAGAGCACTGGGGGATATTTTGGGGTGCAGGGGGTGCCTGACCCCCCCGGGACCCCTCCCCAAATCGCGGCGGAGGAGCTGAAGAACAAGAACCTGCTGCTGCGGGTTTGGGGTACTGGGAGCTACTGGGAGTTACTGGGAGTTACTGGGAGTTACTGGGCTGTACTGGGAGAGCATTGGGGGATATTTTGGGGTGCAGAGGGATATTTTGGGGTGCAGGGGGTGCCTGACGCCCCCCGGGACCCCTCCCCAAATGCAGGTGGAGGAGCTGAAGAACAAGAACCTGCTGCTGCGGGTTTGGGGTACTGGGAGTTACTGGGAGTTACTGGGAGCACTGGGCTGTACTGGGGGATATTTTGGGGTGCAGGGGGTGCCTGACGCCCTCCGGGACCCCTCCCCAAATGCAGGTGGAGGAGCTGAAGAACAAGAACCTGCTGCTGCGGGTTTGGGGTACTGGGAGTTACTGGGAGTTACTGGGAGCACTGGGAGTTACTGGGAGAGCACTGGGGGATATTTTGGGGTGCAGGGGGATGTTTTGGGGTGCGAGGAAGGTCTGAACCCCCCCCAATCCCCCCGGGACCCCTCCCCAAATGCAGGTGGAGGAGCTGAAGAACAAGAACCTGCTGCTGCGGGTTTGGGGTACTGGGAGTTACTGGGAGCACTGGGAGAGCACTGGGGGATATTTTGGGGTGCAGGGGGCTCTTTTGGGGTCCTGGAGGATATTTTGGGGTGCAGGGGGTGCCTGACCTCCCCCCCAATCCCCCCGGGACCCCTCCCCAAATTCCGGCAGAGGAGCTGAAGAACAAGAACCTGCTGCTGCGGGTTTGGGGTACTGGGAGTTACTGGGAGTTACTGGGAGTTACTGGGAGCACTGGGAGTTACTGGGAGAGCACTGGGGGCTGTTTTGGGGTGCAAGGGGATATTTTGGGGTCCTGGTAGATATTTTGGGGTGCGAGGAGGGTCGGAACCCCCCCCAAACCCCCCGGGACCCCTCCCCAAATCGCGGCGGAGGAGCTGAAGAACAAGAACCTGCTGCTGCGGGTTTGGGGTACTGGGAGTTACTGGGAGAGCACTGGGCTGTACTGGGAGAGCACTGGGGGATATTTTGGGGTGCAGGGGGTGCCTGACGCCCCCCGGGACCCCTCCCCAAATGCAGGTGGAGGAGCTGAAGAACAAGAACCTGCTGCTGCGGGCGCAGCTGCGCCAGCACGGGCTGGAGATCGTCATCAAAAACGACACCCACTGACCCCTCCCCCACCCCCCCCCCCCCCCGCACCCCAAAACCACCCCCGGGACCCCCAAAATCCCCCTCAGCACCCCCCAAAATCCCCCTCAGCACCCCCAAAACCCCTCCCCTTCCTCCCTCCCCACGCTCGGTTTGTGCCCCTCCCCCCCCCCCCCATTCATGAACCGTGTGACCCCTCCCCCACCCCTCCCCCCACCCCTCCCCCCACGTGGTCTTGGGGGGGGGGGGAGGCTCCGAGACCCCCCGAGACCCCCCCAGAATTCCCAAAATTCCCGGAATTCCCCCAAATCCCCTCAAATGCCGCCCCCACCCCCCCAAAATTTCATCCCCTCCCCCCCTTCCCCCCCCCCACGCTCTCGGCCCGGTGGGTGCCGGCCCCGCCCCTCCCCCACCCTCAAGGGACCCCCCCCTCCCCCACCCCTAAAATTTTGGGAAACCCCCTCCCCATCCCCCACAAATTTTGGGATCTCCCCCCCCCCCAAAAAAAAAGGATTTGGGGGCCCCCCCCGCGGCGGTTTTGGGGTTTGAGGTGGGGGGGGGGGAGCGGATTTTGGGGGGTTTTTGGGGTGTTGGGGGCTCTCCTCACTCCCCTCCCCCACCCCTATTGCCCCTCCCCCCCCCTCTTTCCCCTCCCCCCCCCCGCGGGGTTTTTGGGATTTTTTTTTTTTTTTTTTTTTTAAATTTTCGGGAATTGCAAAAAAAAAAAACCCAAAAAAAGCCAAAAAAAAAAAAAAACCGAGAAAGAAAAAGGAAAAAAAAAAAAAAGAAAAAAAATTTCGGGAAAAAAGAGGAGGAAAAAAAAAAAAAAAGCGAAGAGGAAAAAGAAAAAAAAAAAACCCAAAAAAAAGGAATAAAAAAATAGGGATTTTGGGTTGGGTTTTTTTTTTTTTGCGTCCTAAAGGTTCTTCCAGGAAGCCCAAAATTCCCCTAAAGGGACCCTAAAAAGTCCTGGTCCCACCAAGGACCCCAAAAGTGCCCGAAATTCCCTCAAAAGGGACCTGAAAATGCCCCAAATCCCCCCCAAAAGGGACCCCAAAATTCCCCTGAATCCCCCCCAGGGACCCTAAAAAGCCCTGGTCCCACCCAGGGACCCCAAAACTCCCCCAAATCCCCCCCAGGGACCCCAAAAAATTCCTGACCCCCCCGGAACCCCAAAAGTTCCCGGCATTCCCCCAAAAGGGACCCCAAAAGTGCCCGAAATTCCCTCAAAAGGGACCCCAAAATGTCCCAAATCCCCCCCAAAAGGGATCCCAAAATTCCCCTGAATTCCCCCAAAGGGATCCTAAGAATTCTGGATCCCACCAAGGACCCCAAAAGTGCCCGAAATTCCCCCAAAAGGGACCCCAAAATGTCCCAAATCTCCCCAAAGGGACCCCAAAATGTCCCAAATCCCCCCCAGAAGGGACCCCAAAATTCCCCTGAATTCCCCCAAAGGGACCCTAAAAAATTCCAGATCCCACCCAGGGACCCCAAAAGTGCCCGGAATTCCTCAAAGGGACCCTAAAAAATTCCGGATCCCACCAGGGACCCCAAAGATCCCCTAAATCCCCCCCAGGGACCCCAAAAGTGCCCGGAATTCCCCCAAAAGGGACCCTAAAATGTCCCAAATCCCCCCCCAAAAGGGATCCCAAAAGTGCCCGGAATTCCCCCAAAAGGGACCCCAAAATGTCCCAAATCCCCCCCCAAAAGGGACCCCAAAATTCCCCTGAATTCATCAAAGGGACCCTAAAAAATTCCTGACCCCCCCAGAACCCCAAAACTCCCCCAAATCCCCCCCAGGGACCCCAAAAAATTCCTGACCCCCCCAAGGACCCCAAAAGTTCCTGGAATTCCCCCAAAAGGGACCCCAAAAGTGCCCGAAATTCCCTCAAAAGGGACCCCAAAATGTCCCAAATCCCCCCCAAAAGGAGCCCCAAAATTCCCCTGAATCCCCCAGAGGGACCCTAAAAAGTCCTGGTCCCACCAAGGACCCCAAAAGTGCCCGAAATTCCCCCAAAAGGGACCCCAAAAGTGCCCGGAATTCCCTCAAAAGGACCCCAAAATGTCCCAAATCTCCCCAAAGGACCCCAAAATTCCCCTGAATCCCCCCAGAGGGACCCTAAGAATTCTGGATCCCACCAAGGACCCCAAAAGTGCCCGAAATTCCCCCAAAAGGGACCCCAAAATGTTCCAAATTCCCCCCAAAAGGGACCCCAAAATGTCCCAAATCCCCCAAAGGGACCCTAAAAATTCCTGATCCCACCAGGGACCCCAAAGATCCCCTAAATCCCCCCCAGGGACCCCAAAAGTGCCTGGAATTCCCCCAAAAGGGACCCCAAAATGTCCCAAATCCCCCCCAAAAGGGACCCCAAAATTCCCCTGAGTTCCCCCAAAGGGACCCTAAAAATTCTGGTCCCACCAAGGACCCCAAAAGTGCCCGAAATTCCCTCAAAAGGGACCCTAAAATGTCCCAAATCCCCCCCAAAAGGGACCCCAAAATTCCCCGGAATTCCTCAAAGGGACCCTAAAAAATTCCTGGTCCCACCCAGGGACCCCAAAACTCCCCTAAATCCCCCCCAGGGACCCCAAAAAATTCCTGACCCCCCCAGAACCCCAAAAGTGCCCGGAATTCCCCCAAAAGGGACCCCAAAATGTCCCAAATCCCCCCCAAAAGGGACCCCAAAAGTGCCCGAAGTTCCCCCAAAAGGGACCCCAAAATTCCCCTGAATTCATCAAAGGGACCCTAAAAAATTCCAGATCCCACTTGGAACCCCAAAAGTGCCCAAAATCCCCCCAAAAGGGACACCAAAATGTCCCAAATCCCCCCCAAAAGGGACCCCAAAAGTGCCCGAAATTCCCTCAAAAGGGACCCCAAAATGTCCCAAATCCCCCCCAAAAGGGACCCCAAAATTCCCCTGAGTTCCCCCAAAGGGACCCTAAAAATTCTGGGTCCCACCAAGGACCCCAAAAGTGCCCGGAATTCCTCAAAGGGACCCTAAAAAATTCCGGATCCCACCAGGGACCCCAAAGATCCCCTAAATCCCCCCCAGGGACCCCAAAAGTGCCCGGAATTCCCTCAAAAGGGACCCTAAAATGTCCCAAATCCCCCCCCAAAAGGGATCCCAAAAGTGCCCGGAATTCCCCCAAAAGGGACCCCAAAATGTCCCAAATCCCCCCCAAAAGAGACCCCAAAAGTGCCCGGAATTCCTCAAAGGGACCCTAAAAAATTCCAGATCCGACCCAGGGACCCCAAAACTCCCCCAAATCCCCCCCAGGGACCCCAAAAAATTCCTGACCCCCCCGGAACCCCAAAAGTTCCTGGAATTCCCCCAAAAGGGACCCCAAAAGTGCCCGAAATTCCCTCAAAAGGGACCCCAAAATGTCCCAAATCCCCCCCAAAAGGAACCCCAAAATTCCCCTGAATTCCTCAAAGGGACCCTAAAAAATTCCAGATCCCACTTGGAACCCCAAAAGTGCCCGAAGTTCCCCCAAAAGGGACCCCAAAATTCCCCTGAATTCATCAAAGGGACCCTAAAAAATTCCAGATCCCACCCAGGGACCCCAAAAATCCCCTAAATCCCCCCCAGGGACCCCAAATGTGCCCGAAATTCCCTCAAAAGGGACCCCAAAATGTCCCAAATCTCCCCAAAGGACCCCAAAATTCCCCTGAATTCCTCAAAGGGACCCTAAAAAATTCCCGACCCCCCCAGAACCCCAAAAGTGCCCGGAATTCCCCCAAAAGGGACCCCAAAATGTCCCAAATCCCCCCCAAAAGGGACCCCAAAATTCCCCTGAGTTCCTCAAAGGGACCCTAAAAATTCCGGATCTTCCCCGGGGACCCCCGAACTGGGAGGCACTGGGGGGTCACTGGTTTGAACTGGGAGCCCTGGGCAGGCACTGGGGGGGGTCACTGGTTTGAACTGGGAGCCCTGGGCAGGCACTGGGGGGGGTCACTGGTTTGAACTGGGAGCCCTGGGCAGGCACTGGGGGGGGTCACTGGTTTGAACTGGGAGCCCTGGGCAGGCACTGGGGGGGGTCACTGGTTTGAACTGGTCTGAACTGGGAGCCCTGGGCAGGAACGGGGAGGGTCACTCGGGGTCACTGGTTTGAACTGGGAGCCCTGGGCAGGCACTGGGGGGGTCACTGGGGGTCACTGGTTTGAACTGGGAGCCCTGGGCAGGCACTGGGAGGTCACTGGGGGTCACTGGTTTGAACTGGGAGCCCTGGGCAGGCACTGGGGGTGTCACTGGGGGGTCACTGGTTTGAACTGGGAGCCCTGGGCAGGCACTGGGGGGTCACTGGTTTGAACTGGGAGCCCTGGGCAGGCACTGGGGGGGTCACTGGGGGTCACTGGTTTGAACTGGGAGCCCTGGGCAGGCACTGGGGGTCACTGGGGGGTCACTGGTTTGAACTGGGAGCCCTGGGCAGGCACTGGGGGGGTCACTGGGGGTCACTGGTGGTCACTGGTTTGAACTGGGAGCCCTGGGCAGGCACTGGGGGTGTCACTGGGGGGTCACTGGTTTGAACTGGGAGCCCTGGGCAGGCACTGGGGGGTCACTGGTTTGAACTGGGAGCCCTGGGCAGGCACTGGGGGGGTCACTGGGGGTCACTGGTTTGAACTGGGAGCCCTGGGCAGGCACTGGGGGTCACTGGGGGGTCACTGGTTTGAACTGGGAGCCCTGGGCAGGCACTGGGGGGGTCACTGGGGGTCACTGGTGGTCACTGGTTTGAACTGGGAGCCCTGGGCAGGCACTGGGGGGGTCACTGGGGGGGGTCACAGGGTGGGCACTGGGGGGTCTGAACTGGTCTGAACTGGGAGCCCTCAGTGGTCACTGGGGGTCATTGGGGGTCACTGGTTTGAACTGGTCTGAACTGGGAGCCCCAGGCAGGCACTGAAGGGTCACCATGGGGTCACTGGGGGGGTCACTGGTGCTCACTGGTCACTGGTGCTCACTGGTGGTCACTGGTGGTCACTGGTGGTCACTGGTAGTCACTGGTGGTCACTGGTGCTCACTGTGGGGTCACTGGGGCGGTCACTGGTGGTCACTGGTGGTCACTGGCGGTCACTGGTCACTGGTGGTCACTGGGGCGGTCACTGGTGCTCACTGGGGCGGTCACTGGTGGTCACTGGTGCTCACTGGTGCTCACTGGTGCTCACTGGTCACTGGTGGTCACTGGGGCGGTCACTGGTCACTGGGGTGCTCACTGGTGCTCACTGGTGCGCACTGGTGCTCACTGGGGTGCTCACTGGTGCTCACTGGTGCTCACTGGTGGTCACTGGGGTGGTCACTGCTCACTGGTGCTCACTGGTGCTCACTGGTGCTCACTGGGGCGGTCACTGGTGCTCACTGGTGCTCACTGGGGTGGTCACTGGTGCTCACTGGTGCTCACTGGTCACTGGTGCTCACTGGGGTGTTCACTGGGGTGCTCACTGGTGCTCACTGGTGCTCACTGGTGCTCACTGGTGCTCACTGGGGTGCTCACTGGTGCTCACTGGTGCTCACTGGTCACTGGTGCTCACTGGTGCTCACTGGTGCTCACTGGGGTGCTCACTGGTGCTCACTGGTGCTCACTGGTCACTGGTGCTCACTGGGGTGGTCACTGGTGCTCACTGGGGCGGTCACTGGTGCTCACTGGTGCTCACTGGTGCTCACTGGTCACTGGTGCCTGGGGTGCTCACTGGTCACTGGGGCGGTCACTGGTGCTCACTGGTGCTCACTGGTCACTGGTGCCTGGGGTGCTCACTGGTCACTGGGGCGGTCACTGGTGCTCACTGGGGCGGTCACTGGTGCTCACTGGTCACTGGTGCTCACTGGTCACTGGTGCTCACTGGTGCTCACTGGTCACTGGTGGTCCCTGGTGCTCACTGGTGCTCACTGGTGCTCACTGGGGTGGTCACTGCTCACTGGTGCTCACTGGTGCTCACTGGCGCTCACTGGTGGTCCTTGGTGCTCACTGGTCACTGGTGCTCACTGGTGCTCACTGGTGCTCACTGGTGCTCACTGGGGTGCTCACTGGTCACTGGTGCTCACTGGTGCTCACTGGTGCTCACTGGTGCTCACTGGTGGTCCTTGGTGCTCACTGGTCACTGGTGCTCACTGGTGCTCACTGGTGCTCACTGGTGCTCACTGGGGTGCTCACTGGTCACTGGTGCTCACTGGTGCTCACTGGTGCTCACTGGTGGTCACTGGCGCTCACTGGTGGTCCTTGGTGCTCACTGGTCACTGGTGCTCACTGGTGCTCACTGGTGCTCACTGGGGTGCTCACTGGTCACTGGTGCTCACTGGTCACTGGCGGTCCCTGGTGCTCACTGGTGCTCACTGGGGCGGTCACTGGTGCTCACTGGGGTGGTCACCGGTGCTCACTGGGGTGCTCACTGGTGCTCACTGGGGTGTTCACTGGTGCTCACTGGTGCTCACTGGGGCGGTCACTGGTGCTCACTGGGGTGCTCACTGGTGCTCACTGGTGCTTCACTGGTGCTCACTGGGGTGCTCACTGGTGCTCACTGGGGTGCTCACTGGTGCTCACTGGTGCTCACTGGTGGTCCCTGGTGCTCACTGGGGTGGTCCCTGGTGCTCACTGGTGGTCCCTGGTGTTCACTGGTGCTCACTGGGGTGTTCACTGGTGCTCACTGGTGCTCACTGGTGTTCACTGGTGCTCACTGGTGCTCACTGGGGTGGTCCCTGGTGCTCACTGGTGCTCACTGGGGTGCTCACTGGTGCTCACTGGTGCTCACTGGTGCTCACTGGTGGTCCCTGGTGCTCACTGGTGTTCACTGGTGCTCACTGGGGTGGTCCCTGGTGCTCACTGGGGTGCTCACTGTGCTCACTGGGCGGTCACTGGTGCTCACTGGGGTGTTCACTGGTGCTCACTGGGGCAGTCACTGGTGCTCACTGGTGCTCACTGGTGCTCACTGGTGCTCACTGGTGCTCACTGGGGTGCTCACTGGTGCTCACTGGTGCTCACTGGTGCTCACTGGTGGCCACCGCTCCAAACTGGGAGCCCTGGCCGAGCCCTGCGCGCCCCCTGCCGGCCGAGCCCGCTCCGTCACCATGGCAACCCCCACCCCTCACCCCGCCCCCCTCGCGCTCCCATTGGCCAGAAGTTGCTGCGCGCTCTCCCATTGGCCGCCGCTTCCCGCCCTCCCCACGCCCTTCCCCCAACCAACCACCGCACGGGGGCGGGACCGTCCCGACCAATCACCGACCGCCTCTTTAAATTGACAGGCCGCAGAGCCAATAGAGACCGTCAGTAGGCGTGGCCTCCCCCCTCACCTGTGGCCGGGGGCGGGGCCTGGCGGGGCGGGGCGCACCTGGCGCGGGGCGGCGGCGAAATGGCGGCGGCGGAGCGGCGGCACCGGCACCGGCACCGGGAGCCCGGGCGGGGCCTGCGGCTGCTGCTGCTGCTGCTGGGGGGGCTCGGTGAGTGCGGGAGGGGTCATTAATTAAGGGGGGTGGGGGGGGATGTTCGGTTGATGGGTGCGGAGGGGGGCACGTGAGGGGGTGGGGGGGGGGGGGGAGGCACGGGGGGCTCCGGTGTGGGGTGAGGGGGGGGGGGAGGGGTCGGTGAGGAGCGGAGGGGGGCACGGGAAGGGGGGGGGAGGGGTCGGTGAGGATCGGAAGGGGCAGGGGGGGCTCGGGAAAGGAGGGGGGGGGGGGGGTTGGGTAACGAGGGTCACGTGACGAGCGGGGGGGGGGGGGTTCTTTTGGGTCGGTCCTGGGGGGTCCTCAGGTACCGGGGAGGGTTCGGGGGGGGGGGGGTCCCGGTACCGGAGAGGGGATGGGGAACCCCCCCCCCTTCCCCCAGTGCCGGTACCGGGAGGTCCCTGGGGGGCGATGCCGGTGCTGGGAGGGGCTCGGTGGTACCGGGGGTGGGGGTGGGGATGATGGGGGGGGGGGGGGTCCCGATACCGGCACTGCCGGGACCCCCGGGAAAAAATCCCGGGAAAAGCCCCGGGAAAAGCCCCGGGAGAAGTCCCGGAATGCCCCGGCTTGAGGTCGCCGGGAGGGGAAGGGGAAGTGGCCCCGGGAGCCCCGAAAGTCGCCAGGGACCTCGCGGAGCGCCGGGAGCGGGCGAGCAGGACCGGGATGAGCCGGTCCCGACCCCTCCGAGCCCCCCGGGAATTTGGGGGGGGGGGGTCCCGGGAGGCGAATCCGGACGCGCTTCCCGTGGCGGCGGCACCGGGAGCGGCGCCGGGAATGGCGGGGGTGGCCTTCCTGTCCTCTCCATTGTGTTCCAACAATCCCGGGATTAACCCGATCCCGCCTGGTTTGGACCTGGCCTGAGTCGGGATTAACCCGATCCCGCTTTATTTGGGCCCAAAACGGGTCGGGATTAACGCGATCCCGCTTTATTTGGGCCCAAACCGGGTCGGGATTAACGCGATCCCGCTTTATTTGGACTCTAAACAGGTTGGGATTAACCCGATCCCGCTTTATTTGGACCCAAACCGGGTCGGGATTAACGCGATCCCGCTTTATTTGAACCCAAAACGGGTCGGGATTGAGCCGATCCTGGGTTATTTGAACCCAAAACCGGTCGGGATTAACCCAATCCCGCTTTATTTGGGCCCAAAACGGGTCGGGATTAACCCGATCCTGGGTTATTTGGACCCAAAACGGGTCGGGATTAACCCGATCCCGCTTTATTTGGACCCAAAACAGGTCGGGATTAACCCGATCCCGCTTTATTTGAACCCAAAACGAGTCAGGATTGAGCCGATCCTGGGTTATTTGGACCCAAACCAGGTCGGGATTGAACCTGATCTTGGTTTATTTGGACTCAAAACGGGTCGGGATTAACCCAATCCCGCTTTATTTGGACCCAAAACAGGTCGGGATTAACCCGATCCCGGCTGGTTTGAACCCAAAATGGGTCGGGATTAACCTGATCTTGGTTTATTTGGACCCAAAACAGGTCGGGATTAACCCGATCCCGCTTTATTTGCACCCAAAACGGGTCAGGATTGAGCCGATCTTGATTTATTTGGACCCAAAACCGGGCCGGGATTAACGCGATCCCGGTTTATTTGGACTCAAAACAGTTTGGGATTAACCCGATTTTGGTTTATTTGGGCCCAAAATGGGTCGGGATTAACACGATCCCGCTTTATTTGGACTCTAAACAGGTTGGGATTAACCTGATCTCGGTTTATTTGAACCCAAAACGGGTCAGGATTGAGCCGATCCTGGGTTATTTGGACCCAAAACAGGTCGGGATTAACCCGATCCCGGCTGGTTTGAACCCAAAACAGGTCGGGATTAACTTGATCTTGGTTTATTTGGACCCAAAACAGGTCGGGATTAACCTGATCTTGGTTTATTTGGACTCAAAACGGGTCGGGATTGAGCTGATCCTGGGGTTTTTCCCGCCCCCAAATCCCCATTTTCCCCCTCCAAATCCCAATTTCCCCCCCTTCCAAATCCCAATTTTCCCCCCTCAAATCCCAATTTTTCCCCCCTCCAAATCCCAATTTTCCCCCTCCAAAACCCGATTTTTCCCGCCCCAAATCCCCATTTTTCCCCCCTCCAAATCCCAATTTCCCCCCAATTTCCCCCCTCCAAAACCCGAATTTCCCCCCCCAAATCCCAATTCCCCCCCTCCAAATCCTGATTTTTCCCCCCCTCCAAATCCCAATTTCCCCCCAATTTCCCCCCCCCAATCCCGATTTTTCCCCCCCTCCAAATCCCCATTTTTCCCCCCTCCAAATCCCAATTTCCCCCCAATTTTCCCCCTCCAAAACCCGATTTTTCCCCCTTCCAAATCCCAATTTTCCCCCCTCCAAATCCCCATTTTCCCCCCTCCAAATCCCCATTTTCCCCCCTCCAAATCCCCATTTTCCCCCTTCCAAATCCCCATTTTTCCCCCTTCCAAATCCCAAATTTTCCCGCCCCAAATCCCGCTTTCCCCACCCCAAATCCCCATTTTGCCCTCCCGGGTTTCGCTTGGCAGCGGCTCGGGGGTGCAAAGGTGGCCCGGGAGGGTGGGGCCGAGGCGTTCCCGGTGCCAATTCCCGCTTGGAATGAGCCACCGGCGCCAAACGGCGGCACCGGGCACGCCCCACGGGGACACCGGGGTGACACCGGGGTGACACCGGGAGTGTCCCCAGGGTGTCCCCGAGGTGTCCCCCAAGGTGTCCCCAGGGGTGTCCCCAGGGTGTCCCCAGGGTGTCCCCGGGGTGTCCCCAGGGTGTCCCCAGGGTGTCCCCTGAGGTGTCCCAAGGGTGACCCCGGGGGTGTCCCCGAGGTGTCCCCAGGGTGTCCCCAGGGTGACCCCGAGGTGTCCCCAGGGTGTCCCCAGGGTGTCCCCAGGGTGTCCCCCAAGGTGTCCCCAGGGTGTCCCCCAAGGTGTCCGGGGGGTGTCCCCAGGGTGTCCCCCGAAGTGTCCCCCGAGGGTGTCCCCAGGGTCCCCCGAGGTGTCCCCAGGGTGTCCCCCAAGGTGTCCCCAGGGTGTCCCCCAAGGTGTCCGGGGGGTGTCCCCAAGGTGTCCCCGAGGTGTCCCCAGGGTGACCCCGAGGTGTCCCCGAAGTGGCCCCGGGGGTGTCCCCAGGGTGTCCCTGAGATGTCCCCGAGGTGTCCCCAGGGTGACCCCAGGGGTGTCCCCCAAGGTGTCCCCGAGGTGTCCCCCGAGGTGTCCCTGAGGTGTCCCCAGGGTGACCCCGGGGTGTCCCCGAGATGTCCCCAGGGTGTCCCCGAGGTGTCCCTGAGGTGTCCCAAGGGCGACCCCGAGGTGTCCCCAGGGTGACCCCAAGGTGTCCCCAGGGTGTCCCCGAGGTGTCCCCGAGGGTGTCCCCCAAGGTGTCCCCGAAGTGTCCCCAAGGTGTCCCCAGGGTGTCCCCAAAGTGTCCCCAAGGGTGACCCCGAGGGTGTCCCCGAAGTGGCCCCGGGGGTGTCCCCAGGGTGTCCCTGAGATGTCCCCGAGGTGTCCCCAGGGTGACCCCAGGGGTGTCCCCCAAGGTGTCCCAGAGGTGTCCCCCGAGGTGTCCCCGAGGTGTCCCCCCAGGGTGTCCCCAAGGGTGACCCCGAGGTGTCCCCAGGGTGTCCCCGAGGTGTCCCCAGGGTGACCCCGGGGTGTCCCCGAGGTGTCCTGGGGTGTCCCAAAGGTGTCCCCGAGGTGTCCCCGAAGTGTCCCTGAGGTGTCCCCAGGGTGTCCCCGGGGTGTCCCGGGGGTGTCCCTGAGGTGTCCCCAGGGTGTCCCCTGAGGTGTCCCAAGGGTGACCCCGAAGTGTCCCCGGGGGTGTCCCTGAGGTGTCCCCCAAGGTGTCCCCGAGGTATCCCCGAGGGTGTCTCCAGGGTGTCCCCAGGGTGTCCCGGGGGTGTCCCCGAGGTGTCCCCAGGGTGTCCCCAAGGTGTCCCCCAAGGTGTCCCCGTACCCCACGTACTCGGAGCTCCGGGAATTGCGACATTCCCGGTTGGTTTCCTGCGAAACTGGGCAGAAACTGGGACATAAACTGGGCAGAAACTGGGCAGGAACTGGGCAGAAACTGGGACATAAACTGGGCAGAAACTGGGACAGAAATTGGGACATAAACTGGGCAGGAGCTGGGCAGGAGCTGGACAGAAACTGGACAGAAACTGGACAGAAACTGGGACATAACTGGGCAGGGCGGGAGGTGCCCGGACGGGATTTTCCGGCTGCCGGGTGGGGAGCGGTGACGGTCCCTGAGGCTCCCGGTGACCTCTCCAGGCTCCCGGTGTCCGTCCCTGAGGCTCCTGGTGAACTCCATGAGGGTCCTGGTGACCTCCCGAGGTTCCCGGTGACCTCCCGAGGTTCCCGGTGGCTTCTCGAGGCTCCCGGTGACCGTCCCTGAGGCTCCCGGTGACCTCCTGAGGCTCCCGGTGACCTCTCCAGGCTCCTGGTGTCCGTCCCTGAGGCTCCCAGTGACCTCCATGAGGGTCCCAGTGACCTCCCGAGGCTCCCGGTGACCTCCCGAGGCTCCCGGTGACCTCCTGAGGCTCCCGGTGACCGTCCCTGAGGCTCCCGGTGAGCTCCATGAGGGTCCCGATGACTTCTTGAGGTTCCCGGTGACCACCCTGAGGCTCCCGGTGACCTCTCGAGGCTCCCGGTGAACTCCCGAGGCTCCCGGTGACCTCCCTGAGGCTCCTCGTGACCTCTCAAGGCTCCCGGTGAGCTCTTGAGGTTCCCAGTGACCACCCTGAGGCTCCCAGTGGCCATCCCTGAAGCTCCCAGTGACCTCCCCAAGGCTCCCAGTGACCGTCCTTGAGGCTCCCGGTGACCTCCCGAGGCTCCTGGTGACCTCTCGAGGCTCCCGGTGACCTCCCTGAGGCTCCCGGTGACCTCTCCAGGCTCCCGGTGACCTCCCGAGGCTCCCGGTGTCCTCTTGAGGCTCCCGGTGACCGTCCCCGAGGCTCCCGGTGACCTCTCCAGGCTCCCCGTGACCACCCTGAGGCTCCCGGTGACCTCTCCAGGCTCCCGGTGACCTCCCTGAGGCTCCTGGTGACCTCTCAAGGCTCCCGGTGACCTCTTGAGGTTCCCAGTGACTTCTTGAGGCTCCCGGTGACCTCCTGAGGCTCCCAGTGACCTCCATGAGGGTCCCAGTGACCTCCCGAGGCTCCCGGTGACCTCCTGAGGCTCCCGGTGACCTCTCCAGGCTCCCGGTGGCTTCTCAAGGCTCCCGGTGACCTCTTGAGGCTCCCGGTGACCTCTCAAGGCTCCCGGTGACCTCTTGAGGCTCCTGGTGACCTCTCAAGGCTCCCGGTGACCTCTCAAGGCTCCCGGTGAGCTCTTGAGGTTCCCAGTGACTTCTTGAGGCTCCCGGTGACCTCCTGAGGCTCCCAGTGACCTCCATGAGGGTCCCAGTGACCTCCCGAGGCTCCCGGTGACTGTCCCGAGGCTCCCGGTGACCTCTCCAGGCTCCCGGTGGCTTCTCGAGGCTCCCGGTGACCTCTTGAGGCTCCTGGTGACCTCTCAAGGCTCCCGGTGAGCTCTTGAGGTTCCCAGTGACCACCCTGAGGCTCCCAGTGGCCATCCCTGAGGCTCCCGGTGACCTCCATGAGGGTCCTGGTGACATTTTGAGGGTCCCAGTGACTTCTCGAGGTTCCCAGTGACCACCCTGAGGCTTCCGGTGACCGTCCCGAGGCTTCCGGTGTCCTCTTGAGGCTCCCGGTGACTTCTTGAGGCTCCTGGTGACCTCTTGAGGCTCCCGGTGACCTCTCGAGGCTCCCGGTGACCTCCCGGCCCCGATTTCCCCCCGCAGCGGCGCTGGCCGGAGCCCAGGTGACCTCGGAGAACAAGGAAGTGCCGGAGCACAAACGTGAGTGGCCCCAGTTGCCCCCGGTGTCACCCGGCCCCGTCACCCCCGGGGATCCCGGGAGCCACCCCAGAACCAGGGCTGGGGGCTCCACCTGGGGAGGATCACGGGGGCTCGGTTTGGGGTGGTGCCGGTTTTGGAGTGGTCCCGGTTTGGGGTGGTCCCGGTTTTGGGATGGTCCCGGTTTTGGGGTGATCCCGGTTTGGGGTGGTCCCGGTTTTGGGTGGTGCTGGTTTAGGGTGGTCCTGGTTTGGGGTGGTGCCGGTTTGGGGTGGTCCCAGTTTGGGATGGTCCCGGTTTTGGGGTGGTCCCGGTTTGGGGTGGTGCCAGTTTGGGTTGGTCCCGGTTTTGGGATGGTCCCAGTTTTGGGTGGTGCTGGTTTAGGGTGGTCCCGGTTCTGGGGTGGTCCCGGTTTGGGGTGATCCCCGTTCTGGCTGATCCCATTCTGGGCTGATCCCCTTCCGGGCTGATCCCGGTTCCAGCTGATCCTGGTTCTGGCTGATCCTGGTTCTGGGCTGATCCCATTCCGGACCGATCCCAGTTCTGGCTGATCCCGGTTCCGGCTGATCCCATTCCGGGCTGATCCCGGTTCTGGCTGATCCCATTCTGGGCTGATCCCATTCCGGGCTGATCCCATTCCGGGCTGATCCCGGTTCTGGCCGATCCCGGTGTTCCCGGCTGATCCCAGTGTTCCCGGCTGATCCCGGTTCTGGCCAATCCCGGTGTTCCCGGCTGATCCCGGTGTTCTTGGCTGATCCCGGTGTTCCCGGCTGATCCCGGTTCCGGCTGATCCCGGTGTTCCCGGCTGATCCCAGTGTTCCCGGCCGATCCCGGTTCTGGCCGATCCCGGTTCTGGCCGATCCCGGTGTTCCCGGCCGATCCCGGTTCTGACCAATCCCGGTTCCGGCTGATCCCGGTGTTCTTGGCCGATCCCGGTGTTCCCAGCTGATCCCGGTGTTCCCGGCCGATCCCGGTTCTGACCAATCCCGGTTCTGGCCGATCCCGGTGTTCCCGGCCGATCCCGGTGTTCCCGGCTGATCCCGGTGTTCCCGGCCGATCCCGGTTCTGGCCGATCCCGGTGTTCTTGGCTGATCCCGGTGTTCCCGGCTGATCCCGGTTCTGGCTGATCCCGGTTCTGGCCGATCCCGGTGTTCCCGGCTGATCCCGGTGTTCCCGGCCGGCCCCGCTCCCTCTCCGCAGCCGTGGACATTCCGTGCGCCGCCTTCCGCTCCAGCTGGAGCAACCCCCGCATCGAGTGGAAGTTCCAGAAAGGCTCTTCCCTGGTGCTCTTCTACTACGGGGGGGAGCTCACAGGTACCGGGGGGGCCCTGGGGGGTCATCGGGGGGTCCAAATCCTGATTTCCCCCCTCTCCAAATCCCAATTTTCCCCCCTCCAAATCCCAATTTTCCCCCCTCTCCAAATCCCAATTTTCCCCCTTCCAAATCCCGATTTTCCCTCCTCCAAATCCAGGGGGGTCCCTGAGCCAGGGGGACATCGGGGGGTCCCTGTGGGGACATCGGGGGGTCCCTATGGGGACATCGGGGGGTCCCTAAGCCAGGGGGACATCGGGGGGTCCCTGTGGGGACATCGGGGGGGTCCCTAAGCCAGGGGGACACCGGGGGGTCCAAATCCTGATTTTCCCCCCTCCAAATCCCAATTTCCCCCCCCCAAATCCCGATTTTCCCTCCTCCAAATCCAGGGGGGTCCCTGTGCCCATGGGGACATCGGGGGGTCCCTAAGCCAGGGGGAATTTGGGGGGTCCCTGTGGGGACATTCAGGGGGTCCCTAAGCCAGGGGGACATCGGGGGGTCCCTGTGGGGACATCGGGGGGTCCCTAAGCCAGGGGGACACCGGGGGGTCCAAATCCTGATTTTCCCCCCTCCAAATCCCCATTTCCCCCCTCTCCAAATCCCAATTTCCCCCCTCCAAATCCAGGGGGGTCCCTGTGCCCATGGGGCCATCGGGGGGTCCCTAAGCCAGGGGGACTTTGGGGGGTCCCTATGGGGACATCGGGGGGTCCCTAAGCCCTGGGGACATCGGGGGGTCCTGGGGGGACATCGGGGGGTCCCTGAGCCAGGGGGACATTGAGGGGTCCCTGTGCCTGTGGGGACATTGAGGGGTCCCTAAGCCAGGGGGACACCGGGGGGGGCCCTGGGGGGACACCGGGGGGTCCAAATCCTGATTTTCCCCCCTCCAAATCCCCATTTCCCCCCCCCAAATCCCCATTTCCCCCCCCCCCCCAATCCCCATTTTCCCCCCTCCAAATCCAGGGGCTCCCTGTGCCCGTGGGGACATCGGGGGGTCCCTAAGCCAGGGGGACATCGGGGGGTCCCTGTGGGGACATCGGGGGGTCCCTAAGCCAGGGGGACACCGGGGGGTCCAAATCCTGATTTTCCCCCCTCCAAATCCCCATTTCCCCCCCCCAAATCCCCAATTTCCCCCCTCCAAATCCAGGGGGGTCCCTGTGCCCATGGGGCCATCGGGGGGTCCCTGAGCCAGGGGGACATCGGGGGGTCCCTATGGGGACATCGGGGGGTCCCTAAGCCAGGGGGACATCGGGGGGTCCCTAAGCCAGGGGGACATTGAGGGGTCCCTGTGCCTGTGGGGACATTGAGGGGTCCCTAAGCCAGGGGGACACCGGGGGGTCCCTATGGGGACATCGGGGGGTCCCTAAGCCAGGGGGACACCGGGGGGGCCCTGGGGGGACATCGGGGGGTCCAAATCCTGATTTTCCCCCCTCCAAATCCCCATTTCCCCCCTCTCCAAATCCCCATTTCCCCCCTCTCCAAATCCCCATTTTCCCTCCTCCAAATCCAGGGGGGTCCCTGTGCCCATGGGGACATCGGGGGGTCCCTAAGTCAGGGGGACATTGAGGGGTCCCTGCGCCCATGGGGACATCGGGGTGTCCCTGTAGGGCCAGGGGGTGTCCCCGAGGTGTCCCAGCTCCGTGTCCCCCCCAAAGCTGTACCGGGGGGACATTGGGGTGTCCCTGTAGGGCCAGGGGGTGTCCCCAAGGTGTCCCAGCTCCGTGTCCCCCCAAAGCCATACCGGGGGGACATTGGGGTGGCCCTGTAGGGCCAGGGGGTGTCCCTGAGGTGTTCCAGCTCTGTGTCCCCCCCCAGAGCTGTAGTGGGGGGACATCAGGGTGTCCCTGTGCCCATGGGGACATTGGGGTGTCCCTGTGGGTCCATGGGGTGTCCCCGAGGTGTCCCAGCTCCGTGTCCCCCCCCAAAGCCATACTGGGGGGACATCAGGGTGTCCCTGTGGGGCCATCCAGGGGTCCCTGAGCCAGGGGGACATCGGGGGGTCCCTGTAGGACTATCCAGGGGTCCCTGTGCCCATGGGGACATCGGGGTGTCCCTGTAGGGCCAGGGGGTATCCCTAAGGTGTCCCAGCTCTGTGTCCCCCCCAAAGCCATACCGGGGGGACATTGGGGTGTCCCTATGGGTCCATGGGGTGTCCCCGAGGTGTCCCAGCTCTGTGTCCCCCCCCAAAGCCATACCGGGGGGACATTGGGGTGTCCCTGTAGGGCCAGGGGGTGTCCCTGTGGGTCCATGGGGTGTCCCTGAGGTGTCCCAGCTCCGTGTCCCCCCCCAGAGCCATACTGGGGGGACATCAGGGTGTCCCTGTGGGGCCATCCAGGGGTCTCTGTGCCCATGGGGACATCGGGGTGTCCCTGTGGGTCCAGGGGGTGTCCCCGAGGTGTCCCAGCTCCGTGTCCCCCCCCAGAGCCGTACCGGGAGCGTGTCCAGTTCTCGCGCACGTCCATCCGCTTCCAGTCGGTGACGCGGGAGGACAGCGGGAAGTACATCTGCGAGGTGGTGGGGGATGGTAGCCAAATCGCCAAGTCCGAGGTCAACCTCATCGTCCAAGGTGAGGCCACCCCGTGTCGCCATCCCTGAGCCTGGCCTTGGCCCTGGCCTTGGCCTTGGCTCTGGTCCTGGCCTTGGCTCTGGTCCTCGTCCCCTCCCAGCCCAGGATTTGTGCCGACATTTCCTGGGGGAGGGACACCATCCCTGCTGTCCCTGCTGTCCCCTCCATCCCATCCCATCCCATCCCATCCCGTCCCGTCCCGTCCCGTCCCATCCCATCCCATCCCATCCCATCCCATCCCATCCCATCCCATCCCATCCCATCCCATCTCATCCCAATCCCATCCCATCCCGTCCCGTCCCGTCCCGTCCCGTCCCGTCCCGTCCCGTCCCGTCCCATCCCATCCCATCCCATCCCATCCCATCCCATCCCATCCCATCCCAATCCCATCCCAATCCCATCCCATCCCATCCCATTCCACAACATCCCATGCCACTCCATGCCATGCCATGCCATGCCATGCCATGCCATGCCATGCCATGCCATGCCATGCCATCCCATCCCAATCCCATCCCAATCCCATCCCATCCCATTCCATCCCATCCCAATCCCATCCCAATCCCATCCCATCCCATCCCATCCCAATCCCATCCCATCCCATCCCAATCCCATCCCATTCCATCCCATTCCATCCCATCCCATCCCATCCCAATCCCATCCCATCCCAATCCCATCCCATGCCATCCCATCCCATCCCATCCCATCCCTGTCCCATGCCCGGGTGCCTCCGGGCAGTGCCACTCCCTGTCCCAGTCCCATGTCCCAGTGGCTCTGGGTGGTGCCATCGCTGTCCCTGTCCCAGTGCTGTGGGGGACCCGTCCTGTGGCCGAGTGGCTCCGGGTGGCACCGGTCACCGTCCCTGGGGTGGCTCCGGGCACTGCCCATCGCTGTCCCTGTCCCTGGGGTGGCTCCGGGCACTGCCCATCGCTGTCCCTGGGGTGTGTCCGGGCAGTGCCAGTCCCTGTCCCTGGGGTGTGTCCGGGCACTGCCCATCGCTCTCCCTGGGGTGCGTCCAGGCACTGCCCATCGCTGTCCCTGGGGGTGTGTCCGGGCACTGCCCATCCCTGTTCCTGTCCCTGGGGCTGTGTCCGGGCACTGCCCATCACTGTCCCTGGGGTGTGTCCGGGCACTGCCCATCCCTCTCCCTGTCCCTGGGGTGTGTCTGGGCACTGCCCATCGCTCTCCCTGGGGTGGCTCTGGGCACTGCCCATCCCTGTCCCTTTCCCTGGGGTGGCTCCGGGCACTGCCCATCCCTCTCCCTTTCCTTGGGGATGTGTCCGGGCACTGCCCATCCCTCTCCCTGTCCCTGGGGGTGGCTCCGGGCACTGCCCATCCCTCTCCCTGTCCCTGGGGTGTGTCCGGGCACTGCCCATCCCTCTCCCTGTCCCTGGGGTGGCTCCGGGCACTGCCCATCCCTCTCCCTGTCCCTGGGGTGGCTCCGGGCACTGCCCATCGCTGTCCCTGGGGGTGTGTCCGGGCACTGCCCATCGCTCTCCCTGGGGGTATGTCTGGGCACTGCCCATCCCTCTCCCTGTCCCTGGGGTGGCTCTGGGCACTGCCCATCGCTCTCCCTGTCCCTGGGGTGTGTCCGGGCACTGCCCATCACTGTCCCTGTCCCTGGGGTGGCTCCGGGCACTGCCCATCCCTCTCCCTGTCCCTGGGGGTGTGTCCGGGCACTGCCCATCCCTGTCCCTGGGGGTGTGTCCGGGTACTGCCCATCCCTGTCCCTGGGGATGTGTCCGGGCACTGCCCATCGCTCTCCCTGTCCCTGGGGTGTGTCCGGGCACTGCCCATCGCTCTCCCTGGGGTGTGTCTGGGCACTGCCCATCGCTCTCCCTGGGGTGTGTCCGGGCACTGCCCATCGCTGTCCCTGTCCCTGGGATGTGTCCGGGCACTGCCCATCACTGTCCCTGGGGGTGTGTCCGGGTACTGCCCATCCCTGTCCCTGGGGATGTGTCCGGGCACTGCCCATCCCTCTCCCTGTCCTTGGGGTGTGTCCGGGCACTGCCCATCGCTGTCCCTGTCCCTGGGTTGTGTCCGGGCACTGCCCATCGCTGTCCCTGTCCCTGGGGTGGCTCCGGGCACTGCCCATCGCTCTCCCTGTCCCTGGGGGTGTGTCCGGGCACTGCCCATCGCTCTCCCTGTCCCTGGGGATCTGTCCGGGCACTGCCCATCCCTCTCCCTGTCCCGCAGTGCCCCCCGGGAAGCCGCTGGCCCACGTGCCCAGCTCGGCCACGGTGGGGGCTCGGGTGGTCCTGCGCTGCTCCGAGGCCCAGGGCTCGCCCCCGCCCACCTTCCGCTGGTACAAGGATGGCACCGAGCTGCCCCCCGACCCCAAATCCAGCCCCGCCTTCCGCAACTCCTCCTACAGCCTGGACCCGAGCACGGGCGAGCTGGTCAGTGCCAGGGGGCATCCCTGCCCTTTTTCCCTTTTTAGTCTCCCTTTTCCCTTTTTATTCTCCCTTTTCCTGTTTTATTTTCCCTTTTTTCCTCTCCCTTTCCCCTTTTCTCACCCATTTTCCCTCTTTTCCTCTCCCTTTTCCTGCCCTTATCCCTTTTTATTTTCCCTTTCCTGCCCTTGTCCCTTTTTATTCTCCCTTTCCCTGTTTTATTTTCCCTTTTTATTCTCCCTTTCCTGCCCTTTTCCCTTTTTATTCTCCCTTTTTATTCTCCCTTTCCCTGTTTTATTTTCCCTTTTTATTCTCCCTTTGCCTGCCCTTTTTCCCTGTTTTCCTCTCCCTTTTCTCACCCATTTTCTGTTTTATTCTCCCTTTTCCTGCCTTTGTCCCTTTTTATTCTCCCTTTCCCTGTTTTATTTTCCCTTTTTATTCTCCCTTTCCTGCCCTTTTTCCCTTTTTATTCTCCCTTTTTCCTTTTTATTCTCCCTTTCCCTGCCCTTTTTCCTTTTTATTCTCCCTTTTCTCACCCATTTTCTCTCTTTTCCTCTCCCTTTTCCTGCCCTTTTCCCCTTTTTATTCTCCCTTTCCCTGTTTTATTTTCCCTTTTTATTCTCCCTTTCCCTGCCCTTTTCCCGTTTTCCTCTCCCTTTTCTCACCCATTTTCTGTTTTATTCTCCCTTTCCTGCCCTTGTCCCTTTTTATTCTCCCTTTTCCTGTTTTATTCTCCCTTTTTTTCTCCCTTTCCCTGCCCTTTTTTCCTTTTTATTCTCCCTTTTCTCACCCATTTTCCTTGTTTTCCTCTTTTCTCACCCATTTTCCCTCTTTTCCTCTCCCCTTTCCTACCCTTTTCCCCTTTTTATTCTCCCTTTTCCTGCCCTTTTCCCTTTTTATTCTCCCTTTCCTGCCCATTTTCCCCCATTCCACCCCGTTTTTCCCATTTTTCCCCCCTTTTCCCCCCATTCCACCCCCTTTTTCCCCCATTTTCCCCCATTTCCCCCATTCCACCCCATTTTTTCCCATTTTCCCCCCATTCCACCCCATTTTTCCCCCCTTTTCCCCCATTTTTTCCCATTTTTCCCCCCTTTTCCCCCATTTTCCCCCTTTCTCCCCCTTTTCCCCCATTTCCCCCCCATTTCTTCCCCATTTTTTCCATTTCTCCCCCCTTTTTTCCACCCATTTCCCCCCTTTTTCCCTCCCTTTTTCCCCCATTCCACCCCATTTTTTCCCATTTTCCCCCCATTCCACCCCATTTTTTCCCATTTCCCCCCATTTTTCCCCCTTTCCCCCCCTTTTCCCCCCCATTTTCCCCCCTTTCCCCCATTTCCCCCCCCATTTCCCCCCATTCCACCCCATTTTCCCCCCTTTCCCCCCGTTTTCCCCCCTTTCCCCCCCCTTTTCCCCCATTTCCCCCCCTTTTCCCCCCCTTTTCCCCCATTTCCCCCCCCTTTTCCCCCCTTTTTCCCCCCATTTCCCCCCTTTTCCCCCCCCTTTCCCCCCCATTTCCCCCATTCCACCCCATTTTTTCCCATTTTCTCCCCATTCCACCCCATTTTTTCCCATTTTCCCCCCATTCCACCCCATTTTCCCCCCTTCCCCCCCCTTTTCCCCCATTTCTCCCCATTCCACCCCCTTTTTTCCCCATTTTCCCCCCCTTTCCCCCCTTTCCCCCCCCATTTCCCCCCATTTCCCCCCCATTTTTCCCATTTTCCCCCATTTCCCCCCCCTTTTCCCCCCCATTTTTTCCCATTTTTTCCCATTTTTTCCCATTTTTTCCCATTTTTTCCCATTTTTTCCCATTTTTTCCCATTTTCCCCCCTTTTCCCCCCATTTTTCCCCCTTTTCCCTGACCCCCTCCCTCCTTCCAGGTCTTTGAGCCCGTGGGGGGCTGGGACACGGGCGATTATCACTGCGAGGCCTCCAACAACGTGGGGACCCCCCAAAAATCCGACGTGTTCCGCATGGAAGCCAGTAAGGAACCCGACCCCATCCCGTTCCCACCTTTCCCAGCCCTTTTCCCGGCCCCCGCCCTCGTTATCGCCTCGTTAATTATGTTAATGAGCCCCCTGTGGTCTCCCGGGATGGCGGCGATGAGGGAGGAGCCGATCCCGAAGGGAGTGAAGGAGAGCTGGGCTGGATCCCGGCCCTGGCTGGATCCAGGAATCCCAAAATTCCCACTGGGATCCCTCTCCCTGCTGGAATCCATCCCCTCCACTGGATCCAACCCCGATCCCAGCCCTGTTTGGCTCCAGAAATCCCAAAATTCCCCCCATTTCCCCCCCTTTTTCCCCCCCTTTTTCCCCCCCTTTTTCCCCCCCTTTTTCCACCCTTTTTTCCCCCATTTCCCCCATTTCTTCCCCATTTTTTCCCATTTTTTCCCAGACCCCTCTCCCTGCTGGAATCCACCCCCCTCCACTGGATCCAACCCCAATCCCAGCCCTGTTTGGATCCAGGAACCCCAAAATTCCCCCCATTTCCCCCCCTCTTTTTCCCCCCTTTCCACCCTTTCCCCCCCCCTTTTTTCCCCCATTTCCCCCATTTCTTCCCCATTTTTCCCCATTTTTTTCCCAGACCCCTCTCCCTGCTGGTTTCCCCCCTCCTCCATCCAGATCCAACCCCGATCCCAGCCCCGTTTGGATCCAGGAATCCCAAAATTCCCACCCAGACCCCTCTCCCTGGTGGTTTCCCCCCTCCTCCATCCGGATCCAACCCCAATCCCAGCCCCATTTGGCTCCAGAAATCCCAAAATTCCCCCTTTTTCCCCCCCTTTTTCCCCCCCTTTTTCCCCCCCTTTTTCCCCCCCTTTTTCCCCCCCTTTTTCCCCCCCTTTTTCCCCCCCTTTTCCACCCTTTTTTCCCCCATTTCCCCCATTTTTTCCCATTTTTTCCCAGACCCCTCTCCCTGCTGGAATCCACCCCCCTCCACTGGATCCAACCCCAATCCCAGCCCTGTTTGGATCCAGGAACCCCAAAATTCCCCCCATTTCCCCCCCTCTTTTTCCCCCCTTTCCACCCTTTTTCCACCCTTTTTTCCCCCATTTCCCCCATTTCTTCCCCAATTTTCCCCATTTTTTTCCCAGACCCCTCTCCCTGGCAGTTTCCCCCTCCTCCATCCAGATCCAAACCCAATCCCAGCCCCGTTTGGATCCAGGAACCCCAAAATTCCCACCTGGACCCCTCTCCCTGCTGGAATCCATCCCCTCCACTGGATCCAACCCCGATCCCAGCCCTGTTTGGCTCCAGAAATCCCAAAATTCCCCCCTTTTTCTCCCCTTTTTCTCCCCCTTTTCCCCCCATTCCACCCCATTTTCCCCCCCCTTTTTTCCCCCCCTTTTTCACCCCCTTTCCACCCTTTTTTCCCCCATTTCCCCCATTTCTTCCCCATTTTTTCCCATTTTTTCCCATTTTCCCCCCTTTTTTTCCCAGACCCCTCTCCCTGGCAGTTTCCCCCTCCTCCATCCAGATCCAACCCTGATCCCAGCCCCGTTTGGATCCAGGAATCCCAAAATTCCCACCTGGACCCCTCTCCCTGCTGGAATCCATCCCCTCCACTGGATCCAACCCCGATCCCAGCCCTGTTTGGATCCAGAAATCCCAAAATTCCCCCCATTTCCCCCCCTTTTTCCCCCCCTTTTCCCCCCATTCCACCCCATTTTTTCCCATTTTCCCCCTTTTCCCCCCCTTTTCCACCCTTTTTTCCCCCATTTCCCCCATTTTTTCCCATTTTTTCCCAGATCCCTCACCCTGGTGGTTCCCCCTCCTCCATCCAGATCCAACCCCGATCCCAGCCCCATTTGGCTCCAGAAATCCCAAAATTCCCCCCATTTCCCCCCCTTTTTCCCCCCCTTTTTCCCCTCCTTTTTCCCCCCCTTTTTCCCCCCCTTTTCCACCCTTTTTTCCCCCATTTCCCCCATTTTTTCCCATTTTTTCCCAGACCCCTCTCCCTGCTGGAATCCACCCCCCTCCACTGGATCCAACCCCAATCCCAGCCCTGTTTGGATCCAGGAACCCCAAAATTCCCCCCATTTCCCCCCCTCTTTTTCCCCCCTTTCCACCCTTTTTCCACCCTTTTTTCCCCCATTTCCCCCATTTCTTCCCCAATTTTCCCCATTTTTTTCCCAGACCCCTCTCCCTGCTGGTTTCCCCCCTCCTCCATCCAGATCCAACCCCGATCCCAGCCCCGTTTGGATCCAGGAACCCCAAAATTCCCACTGGGATCCCTCTCCCTGCTGGAATCCATCCCCTCCACTGGATCCAACCCCAATCCCATCCCTGTTTGGATCCAGGAATCCCAAAATTCCCACCCAGACCCCTCTCCCTGGTGGTTTCCCCCCTCCTCCATCCAGATCCAACCCCGATCCCAGCCCCATTTGGCTCCAGAAATCCCAAAATTCCCCCTTTTTCCCCCCCTTTTTCCCCCCCTTTTTCCCCCCCTTTTTCCCCCATTTCTTCCCCATTTTTTCCCAATTCTTTCCCAGACCCCTCTGCCTGCTGGAATCCATCCCCTCCACTGGATCCAACCCCAATCCCAGCCCCATTTGGCTCCAGAAATCCCAAAATTCCCCCCATTTCCCCCCCTTTTTCCCCCCCTATTTCCCCTCCTTTCCCCCCCCCTTTCCCCCCCCCTTTTCCACCCTTTTTTCCCCCATTTCTTCCCCATTTTTCCCCATTTTTTTCCCAGACCCCTCTCCCTGCCGGTTTCCCCCCTCCTCCATCCAGATCCAACCCTGATCCCAGCCCCGTTTGGATCCAGGAATCCCAAAATTCCCACCCAGACCCCTCTCCCTGGTGGTTTCCCCCCTCCTCCATCCGGATCCAACCCCAATCCCAGCCCCATTTGGCTCCAGAAATCCCAAAATTCCCCCCATTTCCCCCCCTTTTTCCCCCCCTTTCCCCCCTTTTTTCCCCCCTTTTCCACCCTTTTTTCCCCCATTTCCCCCATTTTTTCCCAGACCCCTCTCCCTGCTGGAATCCACCCCCCTCCACTGGATCCAACCCCAATCCCAGCCCTGTTTGGATCCAGGAACCCCAAAATTCCCCCCATTTCCCCCCCTCTTTTCCCCCCCTTTCCACCCTTTTTCCACCCTTTTTTCCCCCATTTCCCCCATTTCTTCCCCAATTTTCCCCATTTTTTTCCCAGACCCCTCTCCCTGCTGGTTTCCCCCCTCCTCCATCCAGATCCAACCCCGATCCCATCCCTGTTTGGATCCAGGAACCCCAAAATTCCCCCCATTTTCCCCCCTTTTTCCCCCCTTTTTCCCCCCTTTTTCCCCCCCTTTTTCCCCCCCTTTTCCCCCCATTCCACCCCATTTTTTCCCATTTTCCCCCTTTTCCACCCTTTTTTCCCCCATTTCCCCCATTTCTTCCCCATTTTTCCCATTTTTTTCCCAGACCCCTCTCCCTGGCAGTTTCCCCCTCCTCCATCCAGATCCAACCCCAATCCCAGCCCCGTTTGGATCCAGGAACCCCAAAATTCCCACTGGGATCCCTCTCCCTGCTGGAATCCATCCCCTCCACTGGATCCAACCCCGATCCCAGCCCTGTTTGGATCCAGGAACCCCAAAATTCCCCCCATTTCCCCCCCTCTTTTTCCCCCCTTTTTCCCCCCCTTTTCCACCCTTTTTTCCCCCATTTCTTCCCCATTTTTTCCCATTTTTTTCCCAGACCCCTCTCCCTGCTGGTTTCCCCCTCCTCCATCCAGATCCAACCCCGATCCCATCCCCGTTTGGATCCAGGAACCCCAAAATTCCCACCCAGACCCCTCTCCCTGGTGGTTTCCCCCCTCCTCCATCCAGATCCAACCCCGATCCCAGCCCCATTTGGCTCCAGAAATCCCAAAATTCCCCCTTTTTCCCCCCCTTTTTCCCCCCCTTTTTCCCCCATTTCTTCCCCATTTTTTCCCAATTCTTTCCCAGACCCCTCTGCCTGCTGGAATCCATCCCCTCCACTGGATCCAACCCCAATCCCAGCCCCATTTGGCTCCAGAAATCCCAAAATTCCCCCCATTTTCCCCCCTTTTTCCCCCCCTATTTCCCCTCCTTTCCCCCCCCCTTTCCCCCCCCCTTTTCCACCCTTTTTTCCCCCATTTCTTCCCCATTTTTCCCCATTTTTTTCCCAGACCCCTCTCCCTGCCGGTTTCCCCCCTCCTCCATCCAGATCCAACCCTGATCCCATCCTTGTTTGGATCCAGGAATCCCAAAATTCCCACCTGGACCCCTCTCCCTGCTGGAATCCATCCCCTCCACTGGATCCAACCCTGATCCCAGCCCTGTTTGGCTCCAGAAATCCCAAAATTCCCCCCATTTCCCCCCCTTTTTCCCCCCCTTTTTCCCCCCCTTTTTCCCCCCCTTTTTCCCCCCCTTTTTCCCCCCCTTTTTCCCCCCCTTTTCCACCCTTTTTTCCCCCATTTCCCCCATTTTTTCCCATTTTTTTCCCAGACCCCTCTCCCTGCTGGAATCCATCCCCTCCACTGGATCCAACCCCAATCCCAGCCCCATTTGGCTCCAGAAATCCCAAAATTCCCCCTTTTTCCACCCTTTTCCCCCCATTTCTTCCCCATTTTTTTCCCAGACCCCTCTCCCTGCCGGTTTCCCCCCTCCTCCATCCAGATCCAACCCTGATCCCAGCCCTGTTTGGATCCAGGAATCCCAAAATTCCCACCCAGACCCCTCTCCCTGGTGGTTTCCCCCCTCCTCCATCCGGATCCAACCCCAATCCCAGCCCCATTTGGCTCCAGAAATCCCAAAATTCCCCCCATTTCCCCCCCTTTTTCCCCCCCTTTCCCCCCTTTTTTCCCCCCTTTTCCACCCTTTTTTCCCCCATTTCCCCCATTTTTTCCCAGACCCCTCTCCCTGCTGGAATCCACCCCCCTCCACTGGATCCAACCCCAATCCCAGCCCTGTTTGGATCCAGGAACCCCAAAATTCCCCCCATTTCCCCCCCTCTTTTTCCCCCCTTTCCACCCTTTTTCCACCCTTTTTTCCCCCATTTCCCCCATTTCTTCCCCATTTTTCCCCATTTTTTTCCCAGACCCCTCTCCCTGGCAGTTTCCCCCTCCTCCATCCAGATCCAACCCCGATCCCAGCCCTGTTTGGATCCAGGAACCCCAAAATTCCCACTGGGACCCCTCTCCCTGCTGGAATCCACCCCCTCCACTGGATCCAACCCCAATCCCAGCCCCATTTGGCTCCAGAAATCCCAAAATTCCCCCCTTTTTCCCCCCTTTTTCCCCCCCTTTTCCCCCCATTCCACCCCATTTTTCCCCCCCTTTTTCCCCCCCTTTTTCACCCCCTTTCCACCCTTTTTTCCCCCATTTCCCCCATTTCTTCCCCATTTTTTCCCATTTTTTCCCATTTTTCCCCATTTTTTTCCCAGACCCCTCTCCCTGGCAGTTTCCCCCTCCTCCATCCAGATCCAACCCCGATCCCAGCCCTGTTTGGATCCAGGAACCCCAAAATTCCCACTGGGATCCCTCTCCCTGCTGGAATCCATCCCCTCCACTGGATCCAACCCCAATCCCAGCCCTGTTTGGATCCAGGAACCCCAAAATTCCCACTGGGATCCCTCTCCCTGCTGGAATCCACCCCCATCCACTGGATCCAACCCCGATCCCAGCCCCGTTTGGATCCAGGAACCCCAAAATTCCCACTGGGATCCCTCTCCCTGCTGGAATCCATCCCCTCCACTGGATCCAACCCCAATCCCATCCCTGTTTGGATCCAGAAATCCCAAAATTCCCCCCATTTTCCCCCCTTTTTCCCCCCTTTTTCCCCCCCTTTTTCCCCCCCTTTTCCCCCCATTCCACCCCATTTTTTCCCATTTTCTCCCTTTTCCCCCCCTTTTTTCCCCCATTTCCCCCATTTCTCCCCCATTTTTTCCCCATTTTTTTCCCAGACCCCTCTCCCTGGCAGTTTCCCCCTCCTCCATCCAGATCCAACCCCGATCCCATCCCCGTTTGGATCCAGGAACCCCAAAATTCCCACTGGGATCCCTCTCCCTGCTGGAATCCATCCCCTCCACTGGATCCAACCCCGATCCCAGCCCTGTTTGAATCCAGGAACCCCAAAATTCCCACTGGGATCCCTCTCCCTGCTGGAATCCATCCCCTCCACTGGATCCAACCCCGATCCCAGCCCCATTTGGATCCGGGATCCCCAGGATTCCCCCTGTCCGTGCTGGGATCCCCCTGATCCCGTTGGATCCCTCCCGATCCCCTTTTCCCGCAGGTGAGGTGAACGTGGGCGGGATCGTGGCCGCTGTGGTGCTGCTGCTCCTGGTCCTGGCGCTCGCCGGCTTCGGGATCTGGTTCGCCCACAGGCGCGGCTACTTCAGCAGTGAGTGACTGGGATGGACTGGGAATGGTCTGGGATGGACTGGGAATGGACTGGGATGGACTGGGAATGGTCTGGGAATGACCAGGGATGGACTAGGAATGGTCTGGGAATGAGCAGGAATGGCTGGGAATGGTCTGGGAATGGACTGGGATGGACTGGGAATGGTCTGGGATGGACTGGGAATGGTCTGGGAATGACCAGGAATGGACTGGGATGGACTGGGAATGGTCTGGGATGGACTGGGAATGGACTGGGAATGACCCAGGAATGGTCTGGGAATGGCCCTGGGAATGACCAGCAATGGACTGGGATGGACTGGGAATGGACTGGGAGTGGTCTGGGAATGACCAGGAATGGACTGGGATGGACTAGGAATGGTCTGGGATGGACTGGGAATGGTCTGGGAATGGCCAGGAATGGTCTGGGAATGGCCCTGGGAATGACCAGCAATGGACTGGGATGGACTGGGAATGGTCTGGGATGGACTGGGAATGGTCTGGGAATGACCAGGAATGGTCTGGGAAAGGTGTGGGAATGACTCCAGGAATGACCCCGGGAATGACCCAGGAATGACCCCGGGAATGGCCTGGGAATGATCCAGGAATGACCCCGGGAATGGCCCCATGGCCCTGGGAATGGCCCTGGGAATGACCCAGGAATGACCCCGGGAATGATCCCAGGAATGGCCCAGGAATGACCCCAGGAATGACACCGGGAATGACCCCAGGAATGGCCCCAGGAATCACCCTGGGAATGACCCCAGGGATGACCCAGGAATGACCCCGGGAATGACCCAGGAATGACCCCGGGAATGGCCCAGGAATGACCCTGGGAATGGCCCCGGGAATGGCCCTGGGAATGGCCCCATGGCCCCGAGAATGGCCCGGGAATGACCCCGGGAATGACCCCAGGAATGGCCTGGGAATGACCCAGGAATGACCCTGGGAATGACCCCGGGAATGACCCTGGGAATGACCCAGGAATGACCCAGGAATGGCCTGGGAATGACCCCGGGAATGACCCAGGAATGACCCCGGGAATGGCCCAGGAATGACCCCGGGAATGACCCGGGAATGACCCAGGAATGGTCTGGGAATGACCCAAGAATGACCCCAGGAATGACCCCGAGAATGACCCAGGAATGGCCTGGGAATGACCCAGGAATGACCCCGGGAATGACCCAGGAATGGCCTGGGAACGTCCCCCTGACGTTCCCACCAGCCCCAGGAATGGCCTCATATCCCAATGTCCCCGTGAATGTCCCCGTGTCCCATTAATGTCCCCCCCAATGTCCCCAAAGTGTCCCCCCCCATATCCCCCTTCCCTGAGCCCTCCCTGATCCCATTTTTGTTCCTTTTTTTTTCCAGAAAAAACAGAGTGAGTGACACCAGCGCCACCTCCTCCTCCTCCTCCTCCTCCTGGGTGATCCCACCCCACCCCCCCAGTGTCCCCTTGGTGTCACCCCGGTGTCCCCTCGGTCCCTTGGGGTGTCCCCCGGTGGGGACAGAGGGGACCCGGAGGGGGTGGCACATCCCAATCCCGATTTTCCCGCAGTGCCAGCGGGAAGAAGGTGATTTACAGCCAACCCTCGAGGCGCAGCGAGGTGAGGACGTGGGGACACCACAGGGACCTGCCACCACCCTGGGGGGGGACACAATGGGGACACCCTGGTGGTGGGGGGGGGGACACCCCGGTGTCCCCAGCGTCCCTTGGCAGGGGTGGGGGGGGGGTGACGGTGTCCCCAGTGATGTCCCTGTGTCCCCATTGATGTCCCCAGTGATGTCCCCAGTGATGTCCCCAGTGATGTCCCTGGGTCCCCATTGATGTCCCCATTGATGTCCCCATTGATGTCCCTGGGTCCCCATTGATGTCCCCAGTGATGTCCCCAGTGATGTCCCCATCGATGTCCCCAGTGATGTCCCTGGGTCCCCATTGATGTCCCCAGTGATGTCCCCAGTGATGTCCCCAGTGATGTCCCCATTGATGCCCCCATTGATGTCCCCATCGATGTCCCTGGGTCCCCATCGATGTCCCTGGGTCCCCATTGATGCCCCCATTGATGTCCCCAGTGATGTCCCCATTGATGTCCCCATTGATGCCCCCATTGATGCCCCCATTGATGTCCCAAGTGATGTCCCCATCGATGTCCCCATTGATGTCCCCATTGATGTCCCCAGTGATGTCCCCAGTGATGTCCCCATTGATGTCCCCAGTGATGTCCCCAGTGATGTCCCCGGGTCCCCATTGATGTCCCTGGGTCCCCAGTGATGTCCCCAGTGATGTCCCTGGGTCCCCAGTGATGTCCCCAGTGATGTCCCCAGTGATGTCCTCATTGATGTCCCCGGGTCCCCATTGATGTCCCCATTGATGTCCCCATTGATGTCCCCATTGATGTCCCCATTGATGTCCCCAGTGATGTCCCCAGTGATGTCCCTGCGTCCCCAGTGATGTCCCCATTGATGTTCCTGGGTCCCCATTGATGTCCCCATTGATGTCCCTGGGTCCCCATCGATGTCCCCATCGATGTCCCCATCTATGTCCCCAGTGATGTCCCTCGGGTGGGGGTGAAGGGAGGGGGTCACGGGGCTCCCTGTCCCCGTTAATGTCCCTCAGTGTCCCCATTGCTGTCCCCATGAATGTCCCGTTATTGTCCTGTTATTGTCGCCATGAACGGCCCCCTTAACGCCCTGTCACTGTCCCCATGGCTGTCCCCATCCCTGTCCCTGTCCCCATCCCTGTTCCCATGGCTGTCCCCATCCCTGTCCCCATCGATGTCCCTGTCCCCATGAATGTCCCCATCAGTGTCCCAGTCCCTGTCCCCATGGCTGTTCCCATCCCTGTCCCTATCCCTGTCCCCATCAATGACCCAGTCCCTGTCCCCATCAATGTCCCCATCCCTGTCCCCGTCACTGTCCCCATCGATGTCCCTGTCCCCCTGGCTGTCCCCATCCCTGTCCCCATCCCTGTCCCCATCCCTGTCCCTGTCCCGTCCCTGTCCCCCTGGCTGTCCCCATCCCTGTCCTATCCCTGTCCCTGTCCCCATCCCCATTGATGTCCCCATTGATGTCCCCATTGATGTCCCCATCCCTGTCCCATCCCTGTCCCCCTGGCTGTCCCTATGGATGTCCCCATCCCTGTCCCCATCCCTGTCCCATCCCTGTCCCATCCCTGTCCCATCCCTGTCCCCATCCCTGTCCCATCCCTGTCCCCATCCCTGTCCCATCCCTGTCCCCATCCCTGTCCCCATCCCCGTCCCCATCCCCGTCCCCATCCCCGACCCCATCCCTGTCCCCATGGCTGTCCCCTGTCCCCACAGGGCGAGTTCAAGCAAACCTCTTCGTTCCTGGTGTGAAGTCGCCCCCCCCTCCGGACACTTTTTCCCAATTCCTGGAATTCCCACGGGATTTTCGACGCCGTTTTTTTTTTTATGCCTCGCCCGGTGCCTTCGCCGCCGCTGCCTCTGGAACTTGGGGGGGGGGGGTCGGTCCCCGTGTCCCCACTTTTGTCCCCTCCTTGTCCCCCTGGCTCTTCCTTGTCCCCCTCTTTGTCCCCTCTTTATTCCCACCCTTGTCCCCCCCTTTGTCCCCCCTTGTCCTCCACCTCTGTCCCCCCCTTGTCCCCTCCCATCCTCCCCTTGTCCCCCTCCCTGTCCCCCATTTTTGTCCCCCCTTCATCCTCCCCGTCCCCTTTGTCCCCCCCTCGTCCCCCTCACCCCCCTTTTGCCCCCCCCCCGTCCCCTCTTTGTCCCCAGGGGGGCTCTGGGAGGGGGTGGGGCTGGTGCCACCATCTGGGGACCCGTGTCCCACTGGTCCCAGTGCCCACCCTGTACTGGGAGGGTGGGGGTGGGTACTGGAAATAAACCTGTGTCCTTTACTCGGTGTGGTGACATCGGGGGGGGGGGGGCTGGGGACATTGGGGGGACATTGGGGGGGTCCCTGGAGACACTGGGGGGATACTGGGAGGATTCTGGGGATGTTGGGGGGGACCCTGGGAGGACATTGAGGGGACATGGGGGGACACTGGAGGACACTGGGGGGACATTGGAGGAGTCCTTGGGGACATTGGGGGAGCCCTGGGGACATTGGGGGGACATTGGGGGGTCCCTGGAGACACTGGGGGGATACTGGGAGGATTCTGGGGATGTTGGGGGGGACCCTGGAGGACATTGAGGGGACATTGGGGGACCCTGGAGGACATTGGGGGGACATTGGGGGAGTCCTTGGGGACGCTGAGGGAGCCCTGGGGACATTGGGGGGACCCTGAAGGACATTGAGGGGACATGGGGGGACCCTGGAGGACATTGGGGGAGTCCTTGGGGACGCTGAGGGAGCCTTGGGGACATTGGGGGGACCCTGAAGGACATTGAGGGGCCATTGGGGGAGTCCTTGGGGACACTGAGGGAGCCTTGGGGACATTGGGGGGACACTGGGGGGACCCTGAAGGACATTGGGGGGACCCTGGAGGACACTGAGGGGACATTGGGGGAGTCCTTGGGGACACTGAGGGAGCCTTGGGGACATTGAGGGGACATTGGGGGGACCCTGGGAGGACATTGGGGGGACCTGAGAGACACTGAGGGGACATTCTTGGGGACATCGAGGTGTCTGGGAACATTCAGGAGGCCCTGGGGGACATTGGGGGGACCTTGGGGGGACACTGGGGACATCAGCGGGGGGGGGGGGGGGGCTCTGGCAACACTGAGGGGACATTGGGGGGTCCCTGGGGACCATGAGGGGACCCTGGGGATGTCGAGGGGGTCCCTGGGGGCTGAGGGGACATTGGGGACACCATGGGGACATTGGGGGGTCTCTGGGGACATTGAGGGGACATTAGGGAGTCACTTGGGGGATATTTGGGGGGGGGTCTCTGGTGACATTGAGGAGACAGTGGGGGGTCTCTGGGGACCATGAGGGGACCCTGGGGGATGTCGAGGGGGTCCCTGGGGGCTGAGGGGACATTGGGGACACCGTGGGGACATTGGGGGGTCTCTGGGGACACTGAGGGGACATTAGGGAGTCACTTGGGGGATATTTGGGGGGGGTCTCTGGTGACATTGAGGAGACATTGGGGGGTCCCTGGGGACCATGAGGGCACCCTGGGGGATGTCGAGGGGGTCCCTGGGGGCTGAGGGGACATTGGGGACACCGTGGGGACATTGGGGGATCTCTGGGGACATTGAGGGGACATTAGGGAGTCACTTGGGGGATATTTGGGGGGGGTCTCTGGTGACATTGAGGAGACATTGGGGGGTCTCTGGTGACACTGAGGGGATCCTGGGGGCTGTGGGGACATTGGGGACACCGTGGGGACATTGGGGGATCTCTGGGGACATTGAGGGGACATTAGGGAGTCACTGGGGACATCGGGGGGGGATATTTGGGGGGGGGGTCTCTGGTGACATTGAGGAGACATTGGGGGGTCTCTGGTGACACTGAGGGGACCCTGGGGGATGTCGAGGGGGTCCCTGGGGGCTGAGGGGACATTGGGGACACCGTGGGGACCCCCCCGCCAGCGGAGCAGCCCCGTCCCCTCCATCGACGTCACCTTTATTGAACCTCTGCCCCTCCCCCTCCTCCCCCACCCCCCGCCCCCCCAAACCGAGCTCGGACCCCCCCCCTGGGGGAGGGGGAGGGGCGGCTTCAGGGGGCGGTCCCGGGGTGGGGGGGGGGGGGGTCCCGCTCCTTCCTCATTACTGACACCTTTAATTAGTGGCACTAATTGCCCCGGCGCGGGGGGGGAGGGGGGGCCGCGTTAATTGCGGGGTCTACGTTAAGCAGCAGCGACGGGCGGGGGGCGGGGGGGGACCCCGGCCCGGGGAGGGGGAGGGGACACGGTGGCCGATTATCGGTGACACCCCGGGGGGACCCCCCGACACTGCCCGGAGTGGGGGAGGGGGGACAGGGAGGGGGTCCAGCGGTTGTGGGGGGGGGTCTCCTGCCTCAGTTTCCCCTGGGGATGAGGGGGGGGGAGCAGAGGTCTCCTGGGGATTGGTGGCATCTCCAGGGGTTGGTTGGTGACACTTTTGGGGTGGTGGCACCTCCAGGGGTTGGTGGCATTGGTGGCACTTTGGGGTTGGTGATACCTCCAGGGGTTGGTGGCACCCCCAGGGGTTGGTGGCACTTTGGGGCTGGTGTCACTTTGGGGCTGGTGGCACCCCCGGGGGTTGGTGGCACTCCCAGGGGTTGGTGGCACTCCCAGGGGTTGGTGGCACCCCCGGGGGTTGGTGCCACCCCCGGGGGTTGGTGGCACCCCCAGAGGTTGGTGGCACTTTGGGGCTGGTGTCACTCCCAGGGGTTGGTGGCACTCCCAGGGGTTGGTGGCACTTTGGGGCTGGTGTCACCCCCGGGGGTTGGTGGCACTTTGGGGCTGGTGCCACCCCCTGGCGTTGGTGGCACTCCCAGGGGTTGGTGGCACCCCCAGGGGTTGGTGGCATCTTGGGGCTGGTGGCACTCCCAGGGGTTGGTGGCACTTTGGGGCTGGTGTCACTTTGGGGGTGGTGGCACCTCCAGGGGTTGGTGGCATCTCCAGGGCTTGGTGGCACTTTGGGGCTGGTGTCACTCCCAGGGGTTGGTGGCACCCCCAGGGGTTGGTGGCATCTTGGGGCTGGTGGCACTCCCAGGGGTTGGTGGCACTTTGGGGCTGGTGTCACTCCCAGGGGTTGGTGGCATCTCCAGGGGTTGGTGGCACTTTGGGACTGGTGTCACCCCTGGGGGTTGGTGGCACCCCAGAGGTTGGTGGCACTTCCAGGGACTGGCGGCACTTCCAGCTGTTGGTGGCATCTTGGTGTTGGTGGCACTTCCAGGTGTTGGTGACACTTTGGGACCGGTGGCACTTTCAGGACCTGGTGGCACCTCCAGGTATTGGTGGCATTTCCAAGGCTTGGTGGCATCTTGGGACTGGTGGCACTTCAGGTGTTGGTGACACCTCCAGATGTTGGTGGCACTTCCAGGCACTGGTGAAACTTTCAGGGGCTGGTGGCAACTCCAGGACCTGGCAGCACCTCCAGGACCTGGCAGCACCTCCAGGGGCTGGTGGCACCTTGGAACTGGGGACACCTTGGAGGACTGGAGGATTTGTGGCACCTGCAGGCATTGGTGGCACTTTGGGGTTGGTGGCACCTCCAGATGCTGGTGGCACCTCCAAGGACTGATGACACCACCAGGGCTGGTGACACTCCAGACTTGTTGACGCTCTGGGACTGGTGGCTCCTTCAGACATTGGTGGCACCTCCAGCCTTGGTGACACCTCCAGATGTTGATGTCCCTTTGGGGCTGGTGGCACCTCCAGACATTGATGGCACCCCCAGGCATTGGTGATACCCTGAGGCAGGTGACACCTCCAGGGCTGGTGACACCACCAGACATTGATGTCCCCCTCGGGCTGGTGGCACCTCCAGACTTGGTGACACTCTGACGCTGGTGGCACCTCCAGGCACTGGTGACACCTCAAGCATTGGTGATGCCTTCAGGGCTGGTGGCACCTCCAGTTGTTGGTGTCCCTTGGGGTCTGGTGGCACCTCCAGGGCTGGTGACACCTTCAGGCATTGGTGTCTCCTTGGGGATGGTGACACCTCCAGACTTGGTGACACCTCCAGGCATTGGTGTCTCCTTGGGGATGATGACACCTCCAGACACGGTGACACCTCCAGGCATTGGTGTCTCCTTGGGGATGGTGACACCTCCAGACTTGGTGACACCTGCAGCTGATGACACCTCCAGACACGGTGACACCTCCAGGCATTGGTGTCTCCTTGGGGATGGTGACACCTCCAGACTTGGTGACACCTGCAGCTGATGGCACCTCCAGACTTGGTGACACCTCCAGGCATTGGTGTCTCCTCGGGGATGGTGACACCTCCAGACTTGGTGACACCTCCAGCTGATGACACCTCCAGACACGGTGACACCTCCAGGCATTGGTGTCTCCTCGGGGATGGTGACACCTCCAGACTTGGTGACACCTCCAGACCTTGGTGTCTCCTCGGGGATGGTGACACCTCCAGACTCGGTGACACCTCCAGGGGCTTGATGGCACCTCCAGACATTGGTATCCCTTTGGGGCTGGTGGCACCTCCAGTTGTTGGTGACGCTCCAGACTTGTTGACACTCTGGGGCTGGTGACACCTCCAGGGGCCGATGCCAGTTCCAGGGCTGGTGGCACCTCCAGGTGTTGGTGACACTTTGGGGCTGGTGACACCTCCAGACATTGGTGTCCCATTGAAACTGGTGAAAACTCCAGACTTGGCGACAATTCCAGACTTGGTGACACTCTGAGGCTGGTGGCACCTCCAGGTGCTGGTGACATTCTCAGGCTGTGACACCTCCAGATGTGGTGACATCTGCAGGGCTGGTGACACTCTGAGGCTGGTGGCACCTCCAGGGCTGGTGGCACCTCCAGACGTGGTGACACCTCCAGACATGGTGACACCTCCAGATGTGGTGACATCTGCAGGGCTGGTGACACTCTGAGGCTGGTGGCACCTCCAGACGTGGTGGCACCTCCAGATGTGGTGACACCTCCAGATGTGGTGACACCTCCAAGGCTGGTGGCACCTCCAGACATGGCGACACCTCCAGATGTGGTGACACCTCCAGATGTGGTGACACCTCCAGACGTGGTGGCACCTCCAGACATGGTGGCACCTCCAAGGCTGGTGGCACCTCCAGACGTGGTGACACCTCCAGACATGGTGACACCTCCAGACATGGTAACACCTCCAGACGTGGTGACACCTCCAGACATGGCGACACCTCCAGATGTTGATGTCCCCTTGAATCTGGCGACACCTCCAGCATCTGCTGCCACCCCCTCGCTCCAACGCCACCCCTTCCTCCGGTGCCACCTGGGGCCCAATGCCACCCCTTGCTCCGGTACCACCCCGGTGCCGATGTCACCTCTCTGTCCCCCCTCAGACGTTGCTGATGCGGACGCTGAGCGGGGCCCCCTCCCCCTCCCGCTCCGCCTCCCTCAACGACTCCTCCAACTTCACCTTCTCGGGGTCCCCGAACCGGACGGCCTCGTGGTGACAGCAGGGCGCCGCCACCTTGACCACGCGGTCGAAGAGGCTGAAGTCGGCCACGTACTTGCCGCTGGCCGACAGGGAGATGGCCGGCGTGAACTCGTAGCCCCACAGGATCTCCTCGGGCAGGTAGGACGTGCGCACCTGGCACGTGGCGCTCGTCGACTCCACGGTGCCGCTCAGGATGACCACGAGCTCGAAGTCGCCGTCCCCCGAGCGCAGGGACACGTCCCGCAGCGGGCTGGCCTCGTCCACCACGTGGTAGAAGGTCAGCGGCAGGATGAGGAAGGGGCTGTCCGAGGATGTGTCCACCTGGAAGTCCACGTTGAGCTGGTTGAGCCGGACGCTCTCGCCCTCCTTGGTGAGGTGGGTCTGCAGCAGCTTCCCGGTGACCTGGCAGCCGATCAGGAGGCTCTTCCTCATGTTGGCCACGCGGATCATCAAGCAGGTCTTGCCGTCGTGCTGCGCCACCACCGCGTTCTGGCTGAACTTGATGGTCTCGGCGCGTTTCTTGGGCCGCGCGATCTTGGCCAGGAAGGTGCCGGTGATGAAGATCTCCAGGATGGTGGTCAGCACCAGTTGGGTGATGAGCAGCACGATGGCCAGCGGACACTCCTCGCTGATGTAACGGAAGCCGTAGCCGATGGTGGTCTGGGACTCGAGGGAGAAGAGGAAAGCGCCGGTCAAGGTGTGCACCTGCATCACGCACGGCGTGTGGTTGGCGGGCGGCTCGAACTCCAGCAGGTCGCCGTGCGCCGCGGCCACCAGGTACCAGACCACGCCGAAGGCGAACCAGGTGCCGGCGAAGGTGGCGGAGAAGAGCAGGAGCTTGTAGCGCCACTGGAGGTCGATGAAGGTGGTCCACAGGTCCTTGAGGTACAGGAAGCGCTTGTCCGAGATGTGCTCCATGCGCACGTTGCTGCGGCCGTCCTTGGTCAGCACCCGGCGCCGCCGCAGCCCCGGCCCCATCAGCGGGCGGCTGTCGGTCTGCGTGGTCTGGCTGTAGTACACCTTGGTGGAGGACGTCATCTGCGGGGGACAGGTGAGGGACAGGTGAGGGACAGGTGAGGGACAGGTGGAGAGGGTCATGAAAGGGGACACAGGGACAGGTGAGGGACAGGGGGAGGGGTCATGAAAGGGGACACGGGGACAGGTGAGGGACAGGTGGAGAAGGTCATGAAAGGGGACACAGGGACAGGTGAGGGACAGGTGAGGGACAGGTGAGGGACAGGTGGAGAGACCATGAAAGGGGACACAGGGACAGGTGAGGGACAGGGGGAGGGGTCATGAAAGGGGACACGGGGACAGGTGAGGAACAGGTGAGGGACAGGTGAGGGACAGGTTGAGGGGGTCGTGAAAGGGGACACAAGGACAGGTGAGGGACAGGTGAGGGACAGGTGAGGGACAGGTGGAGAGGTCATGAAAGGGGACACGGGGACAGGTGGAGAAGGTCATGAAAAGGGACACGGGGACAGGTGAGGGACAGGTGGAGAGGGTTGTGAAAGGGGACACAGGGACAGGTGAGGGACAGGTGAGGAACAGGTGAGGGACAGGTGAGGGACAGGTGGAGAGACCATGAAAGGGGACACAGGGACAGATGGAGGGACAGGTGGAGGGGGTTGTGAAAGGGGATACGGGGACAGGTGAGGGACAGGTGGAGAGACCATCAAAGGGGACACAGGGACAGGTGAGGGACAGGTGCAGAGGTCATGAAAAGGGGACACAGGGACAGGTGAGGGACAGGTGAGGGACAGGTGGAGAAGGTCATGAAAAGGGACATAGGGACAGGTGAGGGACAGGTGGAGAGGGTTGTGAAAGGGGACACGGGGACAGGTGAGGAACAGGTGAGGGACAGGTGAGGGACAGGTTGAGGGGGTCGTGAAAGGGGACACAAGGACAGGTGAGGGACAGGTGAGGGACAGGTGAGGGACAGGTGGAGAGACCATGAAAGGGGACACAGGGACAGGTGAGGGACAGGTGGAGGGGTCATGAAAGGGGAGGCGGGGACAGGTGAGGGACAGGTGGAGGGGGTCGTGAAAGGGGACACAGGGACAGGTGAGGGACAGGTGGAGAGGTCATGAAAGGGGACACGGGGTCAGGTGAGGGACAGGTGGAGGGGGTCGTGAAAGGGGACATAGGAACAGGTGAGGGACAGGGGGAGAGGTCCTGAAAGGGGACACAGGGACAGGTGAGGGACAGGTGGAGAAGGTCATAAAAGGGGACACGGGGACAGGTGAGGGACAGGTGAGGGACAGGTGCGGGACAGGTGGAGAGGTCATGAAAGGGGACACGGGGACAGGTGGAGAAGGTCATGAAAAGGGACACGGGGACAGGTGAGGGACAGGTGGAGAGGGTTGTGAAAGGGGACACAGGGACAGGTGAGGGACAGGTGAGGAACAGGTGAGGGACAGGTGAGGAACAGGTGAGGGACAGGTGAGGGACAGGTGGAGAGACCATCAAAGGGGACACAGGGACAGGTGAGGGACAGGTGGAGAAGGTCATGAAAAGGGACATAGGGACAGGTGAGGGACAGGGGGAGAGGTCATAAAAGGGGACATGGGAACAGGTGAGGGACAGGTGGAGGGGTCATGAAAGGGGACACAGGGACAGGTGAGGGACAGGTGGAGAGGGTTGTGAAAGGGGACACAGGGACAGGTGAGGGACAGGTGAGGGACAGGTGGAGAGACCATGAAAGGGGACACGGGGACAGGTGAGGGACGGGGGAGGGGTCATGAAAGGGGACACAGGGACAGGTGAGGGACAGGTGAGGGACAGGTGAGGGACAGGTGAGGGACAGAGGAAGGCTACGGGGGGCAGGGGGAGGTGGAGGATGTCCTCGGGGGGGACACGTCAGGGAGTGGAGGAGGCCATGGGGGGAGGTCATGGGGGACAGTTGGGTGGGGGAGGAACGTTAACTGGGGGGGTGTGGGGGACGGGGGGGAGGATGTTGTGGGGGGACGTGTGAGGGGGTGGGGGACATTTTGGGGACATGGAGAGGGTGAAGGAGGTCATCGAGGGGGTGGACGTGGGAGACAGGTGACAGGGACACCCCCTCCCTCCTCAGCTGGGGCTGAGGCCAGGTGGGCTCGTCCCACCTCAGGGAGCGTCAGGGGGTCATCCCCATCTCCCTCTGTCCATCCCCGTATCCCTCTGTCCATCCCCATCTCCTTCTGTCCATCCCCGTATCCCTCTGTCCATCCCCATCTCCTTCTGTCCATCCCCGTATCCCTCTGTCCATCCCCATCTCCTTCTGTTCATCCCCGTATCCCTCTGTTCATCCCTTTATCCCTCTGTCCATCTCTCTGTCCACCCGTCTGTCCATCCCCAAATCCCTCTGTCCATCCCCGTATCCCTCTGTCCATCCCTCTGTCCATCCCCGTATCTCTCTGTCCATCCCCATATCCCTCGGTCCATCCCCATATCCCTCTGCCCATCCCTCTGTCCACCCCTCTGTCCATCCGTTTATCCCTCTGTCCATCCCCATATCCCTTTGTCCATCCCCGTATCCCTCTGTCCATCCCTTTATCCCTCTGTCCATCCCTCTGCCCATCCCTGTATCCCTCTGTCCACCCCTTTATTCCTCTGTCCATCCCTCTGTCCATCCCTCTGTCCACCCCTCTGTCCACCCCTTTATCCCTCTGTCCACTCCTCTGTCCATCCCTGTATCTCTCTGTCCATCCCTGTATCCCTCTGTCCACCCCTCTGTCCATCCCTTCATCCCTCTGTCCACCCCTTTATCCCTCTGTCCATCCCTCTGTCCATCCCTTTATCCCTCTGTCCACCCCTCTGCCCATCCCTCTGTCCATCCCCATATCCCTCTGCCCACTTCTTTATCCCTCTGTCCACCCCTTTATCCCTCTGTCCACCCCTCTGTCCATCCCTTTGTCCATCCCTTTATCCCTCTGTCCATCCCTTTATCCCTCTGTCCACCCCTCTGCCCATCCCTCTGCCCATCCCTTTATCCCTCTGTCCACCCCTTTATCCCTCTGTCCACCCCTCTGTCCACCCCTCTGTCCATCCCTTTATCCCTCTGCCCATCCCTTTATCCCTCTGTCCACCCCTCTGTCCATCCCTTCATCCCTCTGTCCACCCCTTTATCCCTCTGTCCATCCCTCTCTCCACCCCTCTGTCCATCCCTTTATCCCTCTGTCCACCCCTCTGCCCATCCCTCTGTCCATCCCTTTATCCCTCTGTCCACCCCTTTATCCCTCTGTCCACCCCTCTGTCCACCCCTCTGTCCATCCCTTCATCCCTCTGTCCATCCCTTTATCCCTCTGTCCACCCCTTTATCCCTCTGTCCACCCCTCTGTCCACCCCTCTGTCCATCCCTTCATCCCTCTGTCCATCCCCATTTCCCTCCATCCCTCCACGTGTCCCCCCCCCCTCCAGCCCCCATTCCCAACCCCCTCCGTGTCCCCCCCCCGTCTCCTCCCCTGTCCCCTGGCAGCTCCGGTGCCCGTGGAATCGTCCCCGGCGTCCGGGAGGAAGAGGAAGGGGATGAATGGGAGGTGACAGGGACAAATGGCCGGGGGCAGCGCCAGGCTCCTCCCCGGTGTCCCCGTGTCCCCAAAGCCCGGTGTCCCCATCCCAAAAAAGGCCCTTTCAGCCCCCGCCAGCCTCTGGCCCCCGCCACCGTTTCCGCCGCGGAAGGGCAGCGTGCCGGGGACACGGGGACACGGGGACACGGGGACACCGGGAGCTGGTGGCACCACGGGGGGTCTCCTTGGAGCCCGGTGTGCCAGCCAAAGCAGGGGGACACGGGTGGCACTGCCACTGTTCTGGTTGCGCCGTGTCCCCTCACAGAGAAAGGTCCTGGAAGGGGACAGAGGGGACAGCGGTGTTCCCAAAGAGGGGACACGGAGCTGCTCCTTTCCAGCAGCTGGGCTGGTGGGGGGGTCCCTGGAGCCACCCGTGTCCCCACAGAGCCACCGTGTCCCCACAGAGCCATTGGGTGTCCTGGAGCTTCTGGGGGTCCCCAGAGCCCCCCGTGTCCCCACAGAGCCACCGTGTCCCCATAGAGCCACTGGGTGACCCCAAAGTCACAGCATGTCCTGGAGTTTCTGGGGGTCCCCAGAGCCCCCTCTGTCCCTGGAGCCACCATGTCCCCACAGAGCCACCGTGTCCCCATAGAGCCACTGGGTGACCCCAAAGTCACTGCATGTCCTGGAGTTTCTGGGGGTCCCTGGAGCCACCCGTGTCCCCACAGAACCACTGGGTGTCCCCACAGAACCACTGAGTGTCCCCAAAACCACTGGGTGTCCCCAAAGTCACAGCATGTCCTGGAGCTTCTGGGGGTCCCCAGAGACCCCCTGTCCCTGGAGCCACCATGTCCCCATAGAGCCACTGGGTGTCCCCAAAGTCACAGCATGTCCTGGAGCTTCTGGGGGTCCCTGGAGCCCCCCGTGTCCCTATAGAGCCACCATGTCCCCAAAGCCACTGGGTGACCCCAGAGCCACTGGGTGACCCCAAAGTCACAGCATGTCCTGGAGCTTCTGGGGGTCCCTGGAGCCCCCCGTGTCCCTATAGAGCCACCATGTCCCCAAAGCCACTGGGTGACCCCAGAGCCACTGGGTGACCCCAAAGTCACAGCATGTCCTGGAGCTTCTGGGGGACCCCAGAGCCCCCCGTGTCGCCATAGAACCACCGTGACCCCAGAGCCACTGGGTGTCCCCAAAGTCACAGCATGTCCTGGAGCTTCTGGGGGTCCCTGGAGCCACCCGTGTCCCCACAGAACCACTGGGTGTCCCCACAGAGCCACTGGGTGTCCCCAAAGCCACTGAGTGTCCCCAAAGTCACAGCATGTCCTGGAGCTTCTGGGGGTCCCCAGAGACCCCCTGTCCCTGGAGCCACCATGTCCCCATAGAGCCGCCGTGTCCCCATAGAGACACCGTGTCCCATAGAGCCACTGGGTGACCCCAAAGTCACAGCATGTCCTGGAGCTTCTGGGGGACCCCAGAGCCCCCCGTGTCCCCACAGAGCCACCGTGTCCCCAGAGCCACTGGGTGTCCCCAAAGCCACAGAGTGTCCCCAGAGCCACTGGGTGTCCCCAAAGCCACTGGGTGTCCCCAAAGTCACAGCATGTCCTGGAGCTTCTGGGGGTCCCCAGAGCCCCCTCTGTCCCTGGAGCCACCATGTCCCCATAGAACCACCGTGTCCCCAAAGCCACTGGGTGTCCCCAAAGCCACTGGGTGTCCCCAAAGTCACAGCATGTCCTGGAGTTTCTGGGGGTCCCCAGAGACCCCCTGTCCCTGGAGCCACCATGTCCCCATAGAGCCACTGGGTGTCCCCAAAGTCACAGCATGTCCTGGAGTTTCTGGGGGTCTCCAGAGCCCCCCATGTCCCCATAGAGCCACTGGGTGTCCCCAAAGCTACAATGTGTCCTGGAGCTTCTGGGGGTCCCCAGAGCCCCCTCTGTCCCCAGAGCCCCCCATGTCCCCACAGAGCCACCGTGTCCCCAAAGCCACGCCAAGTCCTTGAGTCACTGGGTGTTCCTGGAACCCCACCATGGCCCCTGTGCCCCTCAAGGGCCCCCAACATCCCCAGAGCCACTGGGTGACCCCAAAGCCACCATGACCCCAAAGCCACCCTGCCCCCCACCCCTTCTTTGGGGGTCTCTGCACACTCCAGGCTCCCCTGCCCTCCTCTAGGGTGGTCCCAACCACTTCTTTCGCCTCCTGACCCCCCCCTTTTCTGCTCCCCACCCCCGTTTTCGGTCTCTCCGCCTCATTTTTGGGGTCGCCGCCCCCCTTCTCCCCCCCTCCCCGAGGGCCCCGCGGGGGCCTCGTGCCCCCCGTGCCCCCTGGCCGTGCTCTGGTGGCCGGACACGGCTCGGGACAAGCCGGAGCTTGTTCCCGGTGCCCGCGGCACAACCGGTTACCCATTAACCCCCCCTCCCCGACTACCCCCCCCTCCGTGCCTCAGTTTCCCCCCCCCTCCCGGGGGGGTTCTGGTCACTTTGGGGGGGTCACCGCAGAGGCCCGGCCCTACATGGGGGGCCCGGCTCGAGCTGGGGGGGGCCCCAGGGACACGTCCCCGTTCCCCGCGTCCCGCTGGCACCGGCGGCGCGGGCACCGTTCCCACGCCACGGCGGTGCCAGGCGTGACCGGGCTCCCCGCCAGCCGCGCCCCCCCCCCGCCCCTCCCCACCCCCAAACTGGGGCGCGGGGCTGCTCCGCACTGGGGTAACTGGGATTTGGGGGGGGGGGGGGGACACCGGCCCCCAACCCCACGGCGGGGTCCCAAATTGAGGAAGGGGAGTGCGGGGGGTGCGGGGTTGGGTGCGGCGGGGTTGGAGCGGGGGGTGGCGGTGGGGTGGCAGTGGCGGAGGGGGGGGGGGGACAGGGACGGGGACAGGGGACAGTGGGGCCATTGTGCGGCCGGAGCCGAGGTTTCAATGGGGCTGGCGGGGGGACAAAGGCGCTTTGACGGAGCCCTCGTTAAGATGCAGAGCCCCGCGCGCCCGCCACCGCCAGCGCGGGGGTCCCGGGGGGCCCCCGACACCGCCAGGGCCACCGAGGGGGCCACAGGGGCTACCAGCGTTACTGTCACCGAGGGGGGCACAAGGGGCTACCATCGTTACTGTCATTGTCACCGAGGGGGGCACAGGGACCCCCGACACCGCCAGGGCCACCGAGGGGGCACAGGGGCTACCAGCGTTACTGTCATTGTCACCGAGGGGGGCACAGGGGGGCCCCGACACCGCCAGGGCCACCGAGGGGGGCACAAGGGCTACCATCGTTACCGCCAGGGCCACCGAGGGGGGCACAGGGGCTACCAGCGTTACTGTCACTGTCACCGAGGGGGGCACAGGGGCTCCCGACACCGCCAGGGCCACCGAGGGGGCCACAGGGGCTACCAGCGTTATTGTCACTGTCACCGAGGGGCTCCCGGGAGGGCCCCGACACCGCCAGGGCCACCGAGGGGGGCACAGGGACCCCCATCGTTACTGTCACTGTCACCGAGGGGCTCCTGGGGGGCCCCTGACATCGCCAGGGCCACCGAGGGGGGCACAGGGGCTACCAGCGTTACCGTCACTGTCACCGAGGGGGGCGCAGGGGCTCCCGACACCGCCAGGGCCACCGAGGAGGGCCGAGGGGCCACCATCGTTACTGCCAGGGCCACCGAGGGGGGCACAGGGACCCCCGACACCGCCAGGGCCACCGAGGGGGGCACAGGGGCTACCATCGTTACTGTCACTGTCACCGAGGGGCTCCCGGGGGACCCCCGACACTGCCAGGGCCACCGAGGGGGGCACAGGGACCCCCATTGCCACCGATACCGCCAGGGCGGGAGTCTCGGGGGGGTCCCCAACATTTCCACTGCCACCAGGAGGGGCACAGGGACCCCTGTCATTACTGTCACTGTCACCACAGGGGTCCCCCGACAGTGCCATGGCTGCCGTGGGGGGCACAGGGACCCCCCTCACCCACCCCAGTGGGGGTCCCAGGGGTCGCCTGTCACTGCCACGGCCACCACGGGGGTCCCAGGGGTCCCCTGTCACTGCTATGGCCACCACGGGGGTCCCAGTGGTCCCTTGTCACTGCCACGGCCACCATGGGGGTCTCAGGGGTCGCCTGTCACTGCCACGGCCACCACGGGGGTCCCAGGGGTCCCTTGTCACTGCCACGGCCACCATGGGGGTCCCAGTGGTCCCTTGTCACTGCCACGGCCACCATGGGGGTCTCAGGGGTCGCCTGTCACTGCCACGGCCACCACGGGGGTCCCAGGGGTCCCTTGTCACTGCCACGGCCACCATGGGGGTCCCAGTGGTCCCTTGTCACTGCTATGGCCACCACGGGGGTCCCAGGGGTCCCCTGTCACTGCCACGGCCACCATGGGGGTCTCAGGGGTCGCTTGTCACTGCCACGGCCACCACGGGGGTCCCAGGGGTCCCCTGTCACTGCCACGGCCACCATGGGGGTCCCAGGGGTCCCCTGTCACTGCTGTGGCCACCACGGGGGTCCCAGGGGTCGCCTGTCACTGCCACGGCCACCACGGGGGTCCCAGGGGTCCCCTGTCACTGCCACGGCCACCATGGGGGTCCCAAGGGTCCCCTGTCACTGCTATGGCCACCACGGGGGTCCCAGGGGTCCCCTGTCACAGCCACGGCCACCATGGGGGTGCCAGGGGTCCCCTGTCACTGCTATGGCCACCATGGGGGTGCCAGGGGCCGCCTGTCACTGCCATGGCCACCATGGGGGTCCCAGGGGTCCCCTGTCACTGCTATGGCCACCATGGGGGTGCCAGGGGCCGCCTGTCACTGCCATGGCCACCATGGGGGTCCCAGTGGTCCCTTGTCACTGCCACGGCCACCATGGGGGTCTCAGGGGTCGCCTGTTACAGCCACGGCCACCATGGGGGTCCCAGGGGTCCCTTGTCACTGCTATGGCCACCACGGGGGTCCCAGGGGTCCCTTGTCACTGCTATGGCCACCATGGGGGTCCCAGGGGTCGCCTGTCACTGCTGTGGCCACCACGGGGGTCCCAGGGGTCCCCTGTCACTGCCACGGCCACCATGGGGGTCCCAGGGGTCCCCTGTCACTGCTATGGCCACCACGGGGGTCCCAGGGGTCGCCTGTCACTGCCGTGGCCACCATGGGGGTCCCAGGGGTCCCCTATCACAGCCACGGCCACCACGGGGGTCCCAGGGGTCCCCTGTCACTGCTATGGCCACCATGGGGGTGCCAGGGGTCGCCTGTCACTGCTGTGGCCACCACGGGGGTCCCAGTGGTCCCCTGTCACTGCTGTGGCCACCATGGGGGTCCCAGGGGTCGCCTGTCACTGCTATGGCCACCATGGGGGTCCCAGGGGTCCCCTATCACAGCCACGGCCACCACGGGGGTCCCAGGGGTCCCCTGTCACTGCTATGGCCACCATGGGGGTCCCAGGGGTCGCCTGTCACTGCTGTGGCCACCACGGGGGTCCCAGGGGTCGCCTGTCACTGCCGTGGCCACCATGGGGGTCCCAGGGGTCCCCTGTCACAGCCACGGCCACCACGGGGGTCCCAGGGGTCCCCTGTCACTGCTGTGGCCACCATGGGGGTCCCAGGGGTCCCCTGTCACTGCTATGGCCACCATGGGGGTCCCAGGGGTCGCCTGTCACTGCTGTGGCCACCACGGGGGTCCCAGGGGTCCCCTGTCACTGCCACAGCCCCCATGGGGGTCCCAGGCCCCCCCGCTCTGGCCCCGCTGCAGGTCCTGGGGGACCCCTGTCCCCACCATGGCCCTGAAGGGGGTCCCAGCCCACCCCATGGCCCCACTGGGGGTTCTGGGGGATTCGCCCACCCCCATGGTGACCACGGGGGGTCCCGGTCATGGCCAGGGTGGGGGTCCCAGGTCCCCCCTCACAGCACCAGGGTGGACCCCAAAATGATGCTGTGGCTCACATGCGGGATAAGGGATGTCTGGATAATCCATATGTGGGATAATTCACATTGGGATAATTCACATTGGGATAACCCAAATCTGGGATAACCCAAATCTGGGATAACCCAAACCTGGTATAACCCAAATCTGGGATAATTCACACCAGGGATAACCCAGATCCGGGATAACCCAAATCTGGGATAACTCACACCAGGGATAACCCAGATCCGGGATAACCCAAATCTGGGATAATTCACATTGGGATAACCCAAATCTGGGATAACCCAAATCTGGTATAACCCAAATCTGGGATAATTCACACCTGGGATAACCCAAACCTGGGATGACCCAAACCCGGGATAACCCAAATCTGGGATAACCCAAATCTGGGATAATTCACACCAGGGATAATTCACATTGGGATAATTCACACCTGGGATAACCCAAATCCGGGATAACCCAAATCTGGGATAATTCACATTGGGATAATTCACACCTGGGATAACCCAAATCTGGGATAACCAAAATCTGGGATAATTCACATTGGGATAATTCACACCTGGGATAACCCAAACCCAGGATAACCCAAATCCGGGATAACCCAAATCTGGGATAACCCAAATTCGGGATAACTCACACCTGGGATAACCCACACTCAGGATAATCCACACCTGGGATAACCCACACCTGGGATAATTCACATTTGGGATAACTCACACCTGGGATAACCCACACCTGGGATAACCCAAATTCCGGGATAACCCAAATTCCAGGATAACCCACACCTGGGATGCTCAGAATAACGCGGATAAACCTCACCTGGAATAACCCACACTCGAGATAACCTGCATCACGGGATAATCCACATCCGGGATAACCCACTCCTGGGATAACCCACATCCAGGATAAACCACTCCTGGGATAACCCATTCCCAGGAGAACCCATTCCCAGGATAACCCACATTTTGGGATAACCCACTCCCAGGATAACCCATTCCCAGGATAACCCACATTTTGGGATAACCCATTCCCAGGATAACCCACATTTTGGGATAAACCACTCCCAGGATAACCCACATTTTGGGATAACCCACATTTTGGGATAACCCATTCCCGGGATAACCCACATTTTGGGATAATCCACACCCAGGATAACCCACATTTTGGGATAACCCACATTTTGGGATAACCCACATTTTGGGATAACCCATTCCTGGGATAATCCACTCCCAGGATAACCCACATTTTGGGATAACCCATTCCCAGGATAACCCATTCCCAGGATAACCCACTCCCAGGATAACCCACATTTTGGGATAACCCACTCCCAGGATAACCCATTCCCAGGATAACCCACTCCCAGGATAACCCACATTTTGGGATAATCCACATTTTGGGATAACCCATTCCCAGGATAACCCACATTTTGGGATAACCCACATTTTTGGGATAACCCATTCCCGGGATAACCCATTCCCAGGATAACCCACATTTTGGGATAACCCATTCCTGGGATAACCCACTCCCAGGATAACCCACATTTTGGGATAACCCACATTTTGGGGTAATCCATTCCCAGGATAACCCACATTTTGGGATAACCCATTCCTGGGATAACCCACTCCCAGGATAACCCACATTTTGGGATAACCCACATTTTGGGATAACCCACTCCTGGGATAACCCACATTTTGGGATAATTCACACCCAGGAGAACCCATTCCTGGGATAACCCATTCCCGGGATAACCCACTCCCGGGATAACCCACATTTTGGGATAATCCACATTTTGGGATAACCCACTCCCAGGATAACCCACATTTTGGGATAACCCACATTTTGGGATAACCCATTCCTGGGATAACCCACATTTTGGGATAATCCACATTTTGGGGTAATCCATTCCCAGGATAACCCACATTTTGGGATAACCCATTCCCGGGATAACCCACTCCCGGGATAACCCACATTTTGGGATAACCCACATTTTGGGATAACCCACACCCGGGATAACCCACATCCCAGAATAATCCACATCCCAGTTCACCACAGCCCAGCCGGGGGTTCCATCCTGGGGGGAGGGTCCGTCCCAGCCGAGGCTGGGGGACACCTCTGGGGGAGCCGGGGGGTGTTGTGAGCCCCCTCCCCACCTCCCACCCCCCATCCGCTGTCCCTGTGCTGGGAGAGAGGGAAAATCCACAGGGAATGGGAACAGTGGGATAGGGGGACATGGGGTTAGGGGGACATGGGGATATGGGGTTAGAGGGACATGGGGATATGGGGATAGGGGGATATGGGGTTAGAGGGACATGGGGATATGGGGATATGGGGATAGGGGGATATGGGGATATGGGGATATGGGGATATGGGGATATGGGGTTAGAGGGACATGGGGATATGGGGTTAGAGGGACATGGGGACAGAGGGATGGGGATATGGGGTTAGAGGGACATGGGGATATGGGGATAGGGGGATATGGGGATATGGGGTTAGAGGGACATGGGGATAGAGGGACATGGGGATATGGGGATATGGGGTTAGAGGGACATGGGAACATGGGGATATGGGGATATGGGGATATGGGGATATGGGGACATGGGGATAAGGGGTTAGAGGGACATGGGGTTAGAGGGACATGGGGATATGGGGATACGGGGATATGGGGTTAGAGGGACATGGGAACATGGGGATATGGGGATATGGGGATATGGGGATATGGGGTTCGAGGGACATGGGAACATGGGGATATGGGGATATGGGGTTAGAGGGACATGGGAGCATGGGGATATGGGGATATGGGGATATGGGGATATGGGGATAAGGGGTTAGAGGGACATGGGGTTAGAGGGACATGGGGATATGGGGATACGGGGATATGGGGTTAGAGGGACATGGGAACATGGGGATATGGGGATATGGGGATATGGGGTTAGAGGGACATGGGAACATGGGGATATGGGGATATGGGGTTAGAGGGACATGGGAGCATGGGGATATGGGGATATGGGGATATGGGGTTAGAGGGACATGGGAACATGGGGATATGGGGATATGGGGATATGGGGTTAGAGGGACATGGGGACAGAGGGATGGGGATATGGGGTTAGAGGGACATGGGGATAGGGGGTTAGAGGGACATGGGGACAGAGGGATGGGGATATGGGGTTAGAGGGACATGGGGATAGGGGGATATGGGGATATGGGGATATGGGGTTAGAGGGACATGGGGTTAGAGGGACATGGGAGCATGGGGTTAGAGGGACATGGGGATATGGGGTTAGAGGGACATGGGGACAGAGGGATGGGGATATGGGGTTAGAGGGACATGGGGATAGGGGGATATGGGGTTAGAGGGACATGGGGATATGGGGATGGGGGATATGGGGATATGGGATTAGAGGGACATGGGGATATGGGGTTAGAGGGACATGGGGTTAGAGGGACATGGGGATATGGGGATATGGGGATATGGGGATATGGGGTTAGAGCGACATGGGGATATGGGGATATGGGGATATGGGGATATGGGGTTAGAGCGACATGGGGATATGGGGATATGGGGATATGGGGTTAGAGGGACATGGGGATATGGGGTTAGAGGGACATGGGGATAGAGAGACATGGGGATAGAGGGATGGGGATATGGGGTTAGAGGGACATGGGGATATGGGGTTAGAGGGACATGGGGATAGAGGGACATGGGGATATGGGGATATGGGGTTAGAGGGACATGGGAACATGGGGATATGGGGATATGGGGATATGGGGTTAGAGGGACATGGGGATATGGGGATACGGGGATATGGGGATATGGGGTTAGAGGGACATGGGAGCATGGGGATATGGGGATATGGGGATATGGGGTTAGAGGGACATGGGAACATGGGGATATGGGGATATGGGGATATGGGGATATGGGGATATGGGGATATGGGGATATGGGGATAAGGGGTTAGAGGGACATGGGGTTAGAGGGACATGGGGATATGGGGATACGGGGATATGGGGTTAGAGGGACATGGGAACATGGGGATATGGGGATATGGGGATATGGGGATATGGGGATATGGGGTTAGAGGGACATGGGAACATGGGGATATGGGGATATGGGGATATGGGGATATGGGGTTAGAGGGACATGGGAACATGGGGATATGGGGATATGGGGTTAGAGGGACATGGGAGCATGGGGATATGGGGATATGGGGATATGGGGTTAGAGGGACATGGGAACATGGGGATATGGGGATATGGGGATATAGGGATATGGGGATATGGGGTTAGAGGGACATGGGGATAGAGGGACATGGGGATATGGGGATATGGGGATATGGGGACATGGGGACATGGGGATAGAGGGATGGGGATATGGGGACGTGGGGACATGGAGATATGGGGAGAGAGGGATGGGGATTTTGGGATAGAGGGACATGGGGATAGAGGGACATGGGGATATTGGGATAGAGAAATGGGGATTTTGGGACATGGGGGCATGGGGATATTGGGATAGAGGGATGGGGATATGGGGACATGGGGACATGGGGACATGGGGATAGAGGGATGGGGATATTAGGATAGAGGGACATGGGAACATGGGGATGTTGGGATAGAGGGATGAGCATTTTGGGATAGAGGGATGGGGATATGGGGATATGGGGATATGGGGATATGGGGATATGGGGATAGAGGGACATGGGAATAGAGGGATGGGGATATGGGGATAGGGGGATATGGGGATATGGGGATAGAGGGACATGGGAATAGAGGGATGGGGATATGGGGAGGTGGGGACATGGGGATATTGGGGATATTGGGGATATTGGGGTAGAGGGATGGGGATCTTGGGACATGGGGACATGGGGATGTTGGGATAGAGGGACATGGGGATATTGGGATAGAGAGATGGGGATATGGGGAGGTGGGAACATGGGGATATGGGGACATGGGGATAGAGGGAGAGAGGGATGGGGATTTTGGGATAGAGGGATGGGGATATTGGGATAGAGAAATGGGGATTTTGGGACATGGGGGCATGGGGATATTGGGATAGAGGGATGGGGATATGGGGACATGGGGACATGGGGATAGAGGGACATGGGGATAGAGGGATGGGGATATGGGGAGGTGGGGACATGGGGATATTGGGATAGAGAGATGGGGATTTTGGGACATGGGGATATTGAGATAGAGGGATGGGGATTTTGGGACATGGGGACATGGGGATAGAGGGACGTGGGGACATGGGGATATTGGGAGAGAGGTATGGAGATTTTGGGATATGGGGATATTGGGAGAGAGGTATGGAGATTTTGGGATATGGGGATATTGGGAGAGAGGTATGGAGATTTTGGGATATGGGGACATGGGGATATTGGGACATGGGAATATGGGGACATAGGAATAGGGGGATGGGGATTTGGGGACATGGGGACATGGGGATAGAGGGACAGGGGGATATTGGAATATGGGAATATGGGGACATGAGGATATGGGGATATTGGGACATGGGGACATGGGGATAGAGGGACATGGGAATATGGGGACATGGGGATAGAGGGATGGGGATTTTGGGACATGGGGACATGGGAATAGAGGGATGGGGACATGGGGATATTGGAATAGAGGGATGGGGATTTGGGGACATGGATTCATGGGGAGGGGGATTTTGGGACATGGGGACATGGGAATAGGGGAATGGGGATTTGGGACATGGGGATAGAGGGACATGGGAATATGGGGACATGGGAATATAGGGACATGGGGACATGGGGATATTGGAATAGAGGGATGGGGATTTGGGGACATGGATTCATGGGGATGGGGATTTTGGGACATGGGGACATGGGAATAGGGGAATGGGGATTTGGGACATGGGGATAGAGGGACGGGGATATTGGGACATGGGAATATGGGGACATGGGAATATAGGGACATGGGGATATTGGAATAGAGGGATGGGGAGACACAGGGATACAGGGACATGGGGATGGGGGATGTGGCACACAGGGATGGGGGATATGGGGACGCAGGAACATGGGGACACGGGGATAAAGGGACAGGAGCTTTGGGGACATGGGACCTGGGGACATGGGATGGGGGATGTGGGGCACAAAGAACACTGGGATGGGGGATATGGGGATGTGGGAATACAGGGAAATGGGGACATCGGAATAGAGGGACATAGGAATACAAGGACAGGGGCCTTGGGGACATAGGACATGGGGATATGTGCCATGGGGACATGGATGGGGACGTGGGACACAGGGATGGGGGACACGGGGACTCAGGGATATGGGGACACAGGGACTCAGGGATATGGGGATCCAGGGACACAGGGACATGGGATCCAGGGACACAGGGACACGGGATCTAGGGACACGGGCCTTGGGGACACAGCACGTCAGGATACGTGACAGGGGGATATGGGGACGTGGGGATGTGGGGCACAGGGAGAGGGACACCAGATCTGAGGAGATATGGGGACAGAGAGATATGGGGACACAGAGATATGGGGACATAAAGATATGGGGACACATCCCCGTGGGGCATGGGGACGTGAGGGTACAGGGACACGGGAATATGGGGACATGGGGATTGGGGGGATGTGGGGACATGGGGATACGGGAATATGGGAACACAGGGGAACGTGGGGAATGTGGGGATCCAGGGACAGGGGGCCGCGGGGATCCAGGGACACAAGGACGTGGCGATACGTGACGTGGGGACATGGGGACGTGGGGACACCGGGATACAGAGAAGGGAGGATATGGGAATGTGGGACACGAGGATTTGGGGACTTGGGGACGTGGGGATGAGGGGCTTGGCGCTATGGGGGCACGGGGATTTGGGGGCACAGGGATGGATGGACGCGGGGACACGGGGATTTGGGGACACAGGGATGGATGGACGCGGGGCCACGGCGACAACAGGGACGTGGCCTCACGGAGTCACGGGGCTGTGGGGCGATGGCGACGCAGGGATGTGGGGACAACGGGGGTGCGGTGCCACCGGGGGAGGGGGGGACACAAAGAGCTCCGGTGCCCCCTCTCCGGTGTCATCCCAGCGCCACCGGCCGGTGCCCGCAGCCCTCGGGACCCCCCCAGGAAGGGACGGGGGACCCCCGGGGCCCCCTCCCGGTCGCCCTTACCTTGCTGGGGGGGGTCGCGGGTCCCGCCGTGCTCAGCCCGGCCGGCTCCCCATGGGCTTTATGGCTCGGCGGGGCCGCGGCGGCGGGACGGGCACCCCCCCCCCCCCCCAACCCTCCCCGAGGGACCGGGGGGGGGGGCCCGGGGCTGGGAGGAGCCGCCGGGGGCGGGCCGGGGGTTAATGGGGTGGAAAAGGAGCCGGCCGGCACCGGGTCACGTTACCGGGCACGGGGGGGGGGGGGCCCGGGGGGGGCACCGGCACCGCAGGGGGGGTCCCGGCGGGGGCATCGTGGGGGGAGTGGGGGGGGATGTTCAGAGATCGGGACCGGCACTGGGGGTTCCGGTGGGGGCACCGGGGGGCACCCGGGGGGATGTTCAGAGAGGGACCGGCACTGGGGGTCCCGGTGGGGGCACCGGGGGGCACCCGGGGGGATGTCCGAGCATCGGGACCGGCACTGGGGGTCCCAGTGGGGGCACCGGGGGGCACCCGGGGGGATGTTCAGAGAGGGACCGGCACTGGGGGTCCCGGTGGGGGCATCGGGGGGCACCCGGGGGGATGTCCGAGCATCGGGACCGGCACTGGGGGTCCCGCGGGGTCCCCCGGGCAGCGGCACCGGCGATGAGGGGCCCGGCGGGGACACCGGGGGGTCTCGGTGGGGTCATCCAGGAACTGGCACCAGCACCGGGGGGACCCGGCGGGGGCACCGGAGGGTCCGGGCAGGGTCCCTCGGGCACCGGCACCGGCTCTGGGGGTCCCGGCGGGGTCTCCCGGGCACCGGCAGCAGCACTGGGGGGGTCCGGGGGTACCGGAGGGGTCCCGACAAGGTCACCCGGGTACCGTCCCGGGCCTGTGGGAGGGCGGAGGCCGTGGGTCGGTGGTTTGGGGGGGTCCGTGGGGCTGTGGGCCAGGGGGGGTGGTGGGGGCTGTGGGTCCGTGTTCGTGTGTCCGTGGGTCGGTTGGTCAGTGTGTCCGTGTGTCCGTGGGTCCGTGGGTGGCTGGTCAGTGTGTCCGCGTGTCCGTGGGTCCGTTGGTCAGTGTGTCCGTGTGTCCGTGGGTCGGTTGGTCAGTGTGTCCGTGTGGCCGTGGGTGGCTGGTCAGTGTGTCCGCGTGTCCGTGGGTGGCTGGTCAGTGTGTCCGTGGGTCGGTTGGTCAGTGTGTCCATGTGTCCGTGGGTCCGTGGGTGGCTGGTCAGTGTGTCCGTGTGGCCGTGTGTCCGTGGGTGGCTGGTCAGTGTGTCCGCGTGTCCGTGGGTCCGTTGGTCAGTGTGTCCGTGTGTCCGTGGGTGGCTGGTCAGTGTGTCCGTGGGTCGGTTGGTCAGTGTGTCCATGTGTCCGTGTGGCCGTGTGTCCTTGGGTGGCTGGTCAGTGTGTCCGTGTGTCCGTGGGTCGGCTGGTCAGTGTGTCCATATGTCCATGGGTAGCTGGTCAGTGTGGCCGTGTGTCCGTGGGTCGGTTGGTCAGTGTGTCCGTGTGTCCGTGTGTCCGTGGGTCGGCTGGTCAGTGTGTCCATATGTCCATGGGTAGCTGGTCAGTGTGGCCGTGTGGCCGTGGGTCCGTTGGTCAGTGTGTCCGTGTGTCCGTGGGTGGCTGGTCAGTGTGTCCGTGGGTCGGTTGGTCCGTGTGTCCGTGTGTCCGTGGCAGCCCCACGCCAGGCCCCTGGCCCGGCCGGTCCGGCGGCACAAGGAGCCTTTGTCTATCCTGGGGGGGGAGGGGGTGGGCGAGTGACCGCGGGGCTGGGGCTACCGGGGAAGGCGGGGCTGGGCCTGTCAGGGAACCCCGGTCTAGTGGGGAGGGGGCTGGGCTGGGCTGAGGGGGGGAGCACTGGGCTAGTGAGGGTGGGGGGGGGCTGGGCGACTGAGGGGGACCCCCGGGCTAGTGATGGGGGGAGGGAGGGGCCGAGCCGAGGAGGGGGCTGGGCTAATGACGGGCACCCCCGGGCTAATTATGGGGTGGGGGGGGGACTGATCCGTGGGGGGCTGGGCTAGCGAACGGCAGCCCCGGGCTAGCGCAGGGGTGGCAGGGCTAATGAAGGAGACCCCTGGGCTAATGATGGGGGGGAGCCCTTGAACCGGGGGGGGGGGGGGGCTGTGCTAATCCTGGGGGTGTAACTGAGCCCAGGTTGGGGGGGGGTGGGGGGGGGCTGGGCTAGCCCTGGCCACCCCCGGGCCAGTGATGAGGGGGCTTGAGCCGAGAGGGGGTGGGGCTGGACTAATGAGCAGCACCCCCGGGCTAATGATGGGGGGGGGGGGGGCGTGCTAATTAGGAGAGGGGGGGTTTTGTGCTGATGCTGAGCGCGGGGTGGTGATGGTGGTGGTGGGGGGGGGGGGGGCTGGGCTAGTGCTGACCACCCCCGGGCTACTTGTCCATGCCTTGGTGGGGGGATGGGGGGGTGCCGGGGGGGGGGGGGGGGGGGCGGGTGCTCCCGGTATTTTTATCCGCGCGCGGCCGTTGCCGGGGAACGGGGCGGGGGGGGGGGGGGGGCCGGAGAGGGGGGGGGGGGCCCGGGGCCGGAGCGCTCGGAGCGAGCGGGGCTGCGGCAGCGGTGAGAGCGGGCGGGGGGCGCGGGGGGGGGGGGGCACCCACACCCCCCCACACCCCCCCACACCCCCCACACCCCCCCACACCCCGGGCAGCGGCGGGGCCGGGGAGGGGCCCCCCCAAAATCCCCCAAATTCCGGCTGTGTTTCCCCCCCCCCCCCAATCCCACACACACACACACAGCCAGGATGGGGGATGGGGAATTTGGGGAATTTGGGGGGGGGGGGGGTGGTGGTGTCGCAGGGACCCCCCCCCCCCCCCTCGGGGCACACGCGTGTGTAAAAGGGGCAGCGGAGGGGGGGGATGGGTGGGTGGGTGGGTGGGTGTGGGGTGGGGGTGTGGGGGGGGGGGGGGCGCGTGCTCGTGACCCGGCTGCGCGCGCGCGCACAGTGCGTGCGTTCACACGAGCGTGCAAGGCCCCGGGTGGGGGGGCGGGGGGGGAGGGGGGCGCGTGCAAGGCCCCCGCGGCACGCGCGCCCCCGCGTGCGCGCAGCGCGTGCGCGGGGCCGGCGGCGGGCGTGACCCGGCTCCCCCCGCGGGCGCGCGTGGGCTCGTGCCAGGCCCAGCGGGGTGCGCGCGCGTCCGTGTGTGTGCGCGCGCGCGTCCGTGTGTGTGCGCGCGCACACGCGTGTGACCGAGCGTTCGTGTGCCCGGGCGTGCAAGGGGGAGCTCGGCGCGTGGGCGAGGCCCGGGATGGGGGGGCGGGGGGGGGTGAACACGCGTGGGAGCGTTCGCGTGTCCTCCGCACGGGATCCAGCTGCCAGCGCGCGCACACGCGCGCGCATCCCGTCCGTCCTTCCCAGTCCCTCCCAGTTTGGGGGCTCTATTCCCTCCTCTCGGCCCTTCCCAGTTCCCCCTAGTTTAGGGGCTCCATTCCCCCCCTCTCTGCCCCTCCCAGTCACCCCAGTCCCCCCCAGTTTAGGGGCTCTATCCCCCCTTCTCTGCCCCTCCCAGTCCCCCCAGTCTCCCCCAGTTTGGGAGCTTCATCTCCTCCCCTCTCCCCCTCCCAGTCCCTCCCAGTTTAGGGGCTCTATCCCCTCCTCTCTGCCCTTCCCAGTCCCCCCCAGTTCCCCCCAGTTTGGGACCTCCATCCCCCCTCTCTCTGCCCTTCCCAGTCCCCCCCAGTTCCCCCCAGTTTGGGACCTCCATCCCCCCTCTCTCTGCCCTTCCCAGTCCCCCCCAGTCTCCCCCAGTTTGGGACCTCCATTCCCCCCTCTCTGCCCCTCCCAGTCCCCCCCAGTTTAGGGGCTCCATTCCCTCCTCTCTGCCCCTCCCAGTCCCCCCCCAGTGCCCTCCAGTTTAGGGGCTCTATCCCCCCTTCTCTGCCCCTCCCAGTCCCCCCCAGTTCCCCCCAGTTTAGGGGCTCTATCCCCTCCTCTCTGCCCTTCCCAGTCCCCCCCAGTCTCCCCCAGTTTGGGACCTCCATCCCCCCCTCTCTGCCCCTCCCAGTCCCCCCCAGTTTAGGGGCTCCATCCCCCCTCTCTGCCTCTCCCAGTCCCCCCCAGTCCCCCCAGTTTAGGGGCTCCATCCCCCTCTCTCTGCCCTTCCCAGTCCCCCCCAGTCCCTCCCAGTTTAGGGGCTCTCTCCCCTCCTCTCTGCCCTTCCCAGTCCCCCCAGTCTCCCCCAGTTTGGGACCTCCATCTCCTCCCCTCTCCCCCTCCCAGTCCTCCCCAGTTTAGGGGCTCCATTCCCTCCTCTCTGCCCCTCCCAGTCCCCCCCAGTTTAGGGGCTCCATCCCCCCTCTCTACCCCTCCCAGTCCCCCCAGTCCCCCCCAGTTTAGGGGCTCTATCTCCCCCTCTCTGCCCCTCCCAGTCCCCCCAGTCCCCCCCAGTTTGTGACCTCCATCCCCCTCTCTCTACCCCTCCCAGTCCCCCCCAGTCCCCCCAGTTTGACACATCCATCCCCACCCCTCCCCCTCCCAGTCCCCCCAGTTCTCACCGCCCCCCACCCCTGTTCCCCCCGCAGCCGCCGCCGATGGCTCAGGACAACGCCGCCTTCTGCGGGGTCCCCGAGGGGGTCCCCACGGGGGTCCCAGCCGAAGCCAAACCCCCTCCCCCACCCACCCAAGCCCCCAAACGCCGCCCGTGGGGGGCCGGGGGTGGCGCGGTGACCCGGAAGCGCCAGCGCTACGTGGAGAAGGACGGCAAGTGCAACGTCCAACACGGCAACGTGCGCGAGACCTACCGGTACCTGACCGACATCTTCACCACCCTGGTGGACCTCAAGTGGCGCTTCAGCCTCCTCATCTTCATCCTGGCCTACGCCCTCACCTGGCTCTTCTTCGGCCTCATCTGGTGGGTCATCGCCTACAGCCGCGGCGACCTGGAGCACCTGGGCGACCACAGCTGGACGCCGTGCGTCAACAACCTCAACGGCTTCGTGTCCGCCTTCCTCTTCTCCATCGAGACCGAGACCACCATCGGTTACGGCCACCGCGTCATCACGGACACGTGCCCCGAGGGCATCGTGCTGCTGCTGCTGCAGGCCATCCTGGGCTCCATGGTCAACGCCTTCATGGTGGGCTGCATGTTCGTCAAGATCTCGCAGCCCAACAAGCGCGCCGAGACCTTGGTGTTCTCCTCGCACGCCGTGGTCTCGCTGCGCGACGACCGCCTCTGCCTCATGTTCCGCGTGGGCGACCTGCGCGACTCGCACATCGTGGAGGCCTCCATCCGCGCCAAGCTCATCCAGTCCAAGCAGACGCAGGAGGGCGAGTTCATCCCGCTGGACCAGACCGACCTGAGCGTGGGCTTCGAGACGGGCGACGATCGGCTCTTCCTGGTGTCGCCGCTCATCATCAGCCACGAGATCGACGAGCGCAGCCCCTTCTGGGACGTGTCGCGGGGGCAGCTGGAGAGGGACGACTTTGAGATCGTCGTCATCCTCGAGGGCATGGTGGAGGCCACAGGTAAACGGGGACGCCTCGGTGATGTGGGGACGCGGCGGCGTCGTGTGGATGCATCCGTGGGGGACGTGTCGTCTCCGTGGGACACATCTTTGTGGGGACGCGTCGTCTTCTTGGGATACGTCGTCTCCATGGGACACATCTGTGGGGACACCTCCACGAGGACACATCATCTTCCTGGGGACATCTCATCTCTGTGGGGACATTGTCTTCTTGGGACCCATCATCTCCATGGGACACATCTGTGGGGACACCTCCACGAGGACACATCATCTTCCTGGGGACATCTCATCTCTGTGGGGACATTGTCTTCTTGGGACCCATCATCTCCATGGGACACATCACCTCTGTGGGACACGTCATCTTCTTGGGACCCATCATCTCCATGGGGACACATCTCCATGGGGACACATCACCTCTGTGGGACACATCATCTTCTTGGGGACCCATCATCTCCATGGGGGACACATCCATGGGGACACATCACCTCTGTAGCACACATCATCTTCTTGGGACCCATCATCTCCATGGGGACACATCTCCATGGGGACACATCTCCATGGGGACACATCTTCTTCTTGGGACCCATCATCCCCATGGGACACGTCCATGGGGACCCATCACGTCTGTGGGACCCATCATCTTGGGACCCATCATCTCCATGGGGACAGATCTCCATGGGGACACATCACCTCTGTGGGACACATCATCTCCATGGGACACATCCGTGGGGCCACATCATCTTCTTGGGACCCATCATCTCCATGGGGGACACATCTCCATGGGGACACATCACCTCTGTGGGACACATCATCTTCTTGGGACCCGTCATCTCCATGGGGACACATCATCTTCTTGGGACCCATCATCCCCATGGGGACCCATCACCTCTGTAGGACACATCATCTTCTTGGGACTCATCATCTCCGTGGAGACACATCACCTCTGTGGGTCATGCCATCTTCTTGGGATCCATCATCTCCATGGGGACACATCCGTGGGGTCACATCACCTCTGTGGGACCCATCATCCCCATGGGGACACATCCGTGGGGACCCATCATCTTCTTGGGGATCCATCATCTCCATGGGGACACATCCATGGGGACACATCACCTCTGTGGGACACATCATCTTCTTGGGACCCATCATCTCCTTGGGGACCCATCACCTCTGTGGGTCATACCATCTTCTTGGGACCCATCATCTCCATGGGGACATGTCCATGGGGACACACCACCTCTGTAGCACACGTCATCTTCTTGGGACCCATCATCCCCATGGGACATGTCCATGGGGACCCATCACATCTGTGGGACACATCATCTTGGGACCCTTCATCTCCATGGGGACGGATCTCCATGGGGACACATCACCTCTGTGGGTCATGCCATCTTCTTGGGACCCATCATCTCCATGGGGACACATCCGTGGGGACACATCATCTTCTTGGGGACCCATCATCTCCATGGGGACACATCTGTGGGATCACATCATCTTCTTGGGACCCATCATCTCCATGGGACACATCGGTGGGGACAGATCATGTCCATAGGGACGTGCCATCTCCATGGGGAGACACCATCTCCTTGGGGAGGGATAACATCCATGGGGACACCTCATGTCCATGGGGTCACCTCATCTCCATGGGGTCACCTCATCTCCATGGGAACACCTCCATGGGGTCACCTCATCTCCATGGGGTCACCTCATCTCCATGGGGACACCTCATGTCCATGGGGTCACCTCATCTCCATGGGGTCACCTCATCTCCATGGGGACACCTCCATGGGGACACCTCATCTCCATGGGGTCACCTCATCTCCATGGGGACACCTCCATGGGGACACCTCATCTCCATGGGGTCACCTCATCTCCATGGGAACACCTCCATGGGGTCACCTCATCTCCATGGGGTCACCTCATCTCCATGGGAACACCTCCATGGGGTCACCTCATCTCCATGGGGTCACCTCACCTCCATGGGGACACCTCCATGGGGACACACCATGTCCATGTGTGGGGACACCTCACCTCCATGGGGACATCTCTGCTGTGGTCGGGGGGTGCTTCACAGCGCCCCTCTACCAAATTTGGGGTGCCCCCCATACCCTGGGTACAGCACAGACCCCCCCCCAGGTGGGTTCAGGGTGCTCCATGCCCTGGGGACATCAAGTTTTGGGGTGCCCCCTGTGCCCTGAGTACAGCACTGACCCCCCCAAATGCATTCAGGGTGCTCCATGCCCTGGGGACATCAAGTTTTGGGGTGCCCCCTGTGCCCTGAGTACAGCACTGACCCCCCCAAATGCATTCAGGGTGCTCCATGCCCTGGGGACATCAAGTTTTGGGGTGCCCCCATGCCCAGGGTACAGCACAGACCCCCCCAAATGCATTCAGGGTGCTCCATGCCCTGGGGACATCAAGTTTTGGGGTGCCCCCCATACCCTGGGTGCAGCACTGATCCCCCCAAGTGGGTTCAGGGTGCTCCATGCCCTGGGGACATCAAGTTTTGGGGTGCCCCCCATGCCCAGGGTGCAGCACTGACCCCCAGCTACCAGATTTGGGGTGCCCCTTGCACTGAGGGCTTCAGATCTTGGGGGTGCCCCCTGGCCTGGGTGTTTCACTGACCCCTGGCTACCAGATTTGGGGTGCCCCAAGCCCTGTGGGTACTTCAGTTATTGAGGTGCCCCATAGCCTGGAAGCTTCAGGTATTGGGGTGCCCCCCTTCACCCCCCGAACCCCGTGCCCACCGCAGGGATGAGGTGCCAGGCGCGCCAAACTCGTACCTGGCGGACGAGGTGCTGTGGGGTCAGGGGGCTTCAGGTATTGGGGTGCCCCAAACTCTGGGGGTTTCACAGACCACTCCTACAGGATTTGGGGTTTCCCATGCCCTGGGGCTTGCAGGTATTGGGGTTCCCCCCTTCACCCCCCGTGCCCACCGCAGGGATGAGGTGCCAGGCGCGCCAAACTCGTACCTGGCGGACGAGGTGCTGTGGGGTCAGGGGGCTTCAGGTATTGGGGTGCCCCAAACTCTGGGGGTTTCACAGACCACTCCTACAGGATTTGGGGTTTCCCATGCCCTGGGGCTTGCAGGTATTGGGGTTCCCCTCACCCCCCGCCCCCCGTGCCCACCCCAGGGATGAGGTGCCAGGCGCGCCAAACTCGTACCTGGCGGACGAGGTTCTGTGGGGTCAGGGAGCTTCAGGTATTGGGGTGCCCCAAACTCTGGGGGTTTCACAGACCCCTCCTGCCAGATTTGGGGTTTCCCATGCCCTGGGGCTTCAAGTATTGGGGTTCCCCTCACCCCTCACCCCCCGTGCCCACCGCAGGGATGAGGTGCCAGGCGCGCAGCTCGTACCTGGCGGACGAGGTGCTGTGGGGTCAGGGGGCTTCAGGTATTGGGGTGCCCCAAACTCTGGGGGTTTCACAGACCCCTCCTATTAGATTTGGGGTTTCCCATGCCCTGGGGCTTGCAGGTATTGGGGTTCCCCTCACCCCCCGACCCCCGTGCCCACCCCCCAACCCCCAGGGTTGAGGTGCCAGGCGCGCCAAACTCGTACCTGGCCAATGAGGTGCTGTGGGGTCAGGGGGCTTCAGGTATTGGGGTGCCCCAAACTCTGGGGGTTTCACAGACCCCTCCTATTAGATTTGGGGTTTCCCATGCCCTGGGGCTTGCAGGTATTGGGGTTCCCCTCACCCCTCACCCCCCGACCCCCGTGCCCACCGCAGGGATGACGTGCCAGGCGCGCAGCTCGTACCTGGCGGACGAGGTGCTGTGGGGTCAGGGAGCTTCAGGTATTGGGGTGCCCCAAAATCTGGGGGTTTCCCCCATGGGGTTTCCCATGCCCTGCGGCTTGCAGGTATTGGGGTTCCCCTCACCCCTCACCCCCCGTGCCCACCGCAGGGATGAGGTGCCAGGCGCGCCAAACTCGTACCTGGCGGACGAGGTGCTGTGGGGTCAGGGAGCTTCAGGTATTGGGGTGCCCCAAACTCTGGGGGTTTCACAGACCCCTCCTATTAGATTTGGGGTTTCCCATGCCCTGCGGCTTGCAGGTATTGGGGTTCCACTCACCCCTCACCCCCCGCCCCCCGTGCCCACCGCAGGGATGAGGTGCCAGGCGCGCCAAACTCGTACCTGGCCAATGAGGTGATGTGGGGTCAGGGGGCTTCAGGTATTGGGGTGCCCCAAACTCTGGGGGTTTCCCCCATGGGGTTTCCCATGCCCTGGGGCTTGCAGGTATTGGGGTTCCCCCCTTCACCCCCCGTTCCCACCGCAGGGATGAGGTGCCAGGCGCGCAGCTCGTACCTGGCGGACGAGGTGCTGTGGGGTCAGGGGGCTTCAGGTATTGGGGTGCCCCAAACTCTGGGGGTTTCACAGACCCCTCCTACAGGATTTGGGGTTTCCCATGCCCTGGGGCTTGCAGGTATTGGGGTTCCCCTCACCCCTCGCCCCCCGTGCCCACCGCAGGGATGAGGTGCCAGGCGCGCCAAACTCGTACCTGGCGGACGAGGTTCTGTGGGGTCAGGGGGCTTCAGGTATTGGGGTGCCCCAAACTCTGGGGGTTTCCCCATGGGGTTTCCCATGCCCTGCGGCTTGCAGGTATTGGGGTTCCCCCCTTCACCCCCCGCCCCCCGTGCCCACCGCAGGGATGAGGTGCCAGGCGCGCCAAACTCGTACCTGGCGGACGAGGTTCTGTGGGGTCAGGGGGCTTCAGGTATTGGGGTGCCCCAAACTCTGGGGGTTTCACAGACCCCTCCTATTAGATTTGGGGTTTCCCACACCCTGGGGCTTGCAGGTATTGGGGTTCCCCTCACCCCCCGCCCCCCGTGCCCACCGCAGGGATGAGGTGCCAGGCGCGCCAAAACTCGTACCTGGCCAATGAGGTGCTGTGGGGTCAGGGGGCTTCAGGTATTGGGGTGCCCCAAACTCTGGGGGTTTCACCCATGGGGTTTCCCATGCCCTGGGGCTTGCAGGTATTGGGGTTCCCCTCACCCCTCACCCCCCGTGCCCACCGCAGGGATGAGGTGCCAGGCGCGCAGCTCGTACCTGGCGGACGAGGTGCTGTGGGGTCAGGGGGCTTCAGGTATTGGGGTGCCCCAAACTCTGGGGGTTTCACAGACCACTCCTACAGGATTTGGGGTTTCCCATGCCCTGGGGCTTGCAGGTATTGGGGTTCCCCTCACCCCTCACCCCCCGCCCCCCGTGCCCACCGCAGGGATGAGGTGCCAGGCGCGCCAAACTCGTACCTGGCGGACGAGGTGCTGTGGGGTCAGGGGGCTTCAGGTATTGGGGTGCCCCAAACTCTGGGGGTTTCACCCATGGGGTTTCCCATGCCCTGGGGCTTGCAGGTATTGGGGTTCCCCTCACCCCCCGACCCCCGTGCCCACCCCCCAACCCCCAGGGATGAGGTGCCAGGCGCGCCAAACTCGTACCTGGCCAATGAGGTGCTGTGGGGTCAGGGGGCTTCAGGTATTGGGGTGCCCCAAACTCTGGGGGTTTCACCCATGGGGTTTCCCATGCCCTGCGGCTTGCAGGTATTGGGGTTCCCCTCACCCCTCACCCCCCGTGCCCACCGCAGGGATGACGTGCCAGGCGCGCCAAACTCGTACCTGGCGGACGAGGTGCTGTGGGGTCAGGGGGCTGCAGGTATTGGGGTGCCCCAAACTCTGGGGGTTTCCCCATGGGGTTTCCCATGCCCTGGGGTTTGCAGGTATTGGGGTTCCCCCCTTCACCCCCCGCCCCCCGTGCCCACCGCAGGGATGACGTGCCAGGCGCGCAGCTCGTACCTGGCGGACGAGGTGCTGTGGGGTCAGGGGGCTTCAGGTATTGGGGTGCCCCAAACTCTGGGGGTTTCACAGACCCCTCCTACAGGATTTGGGGTTTCCCATGTCCTGGGGCTTGCAGGTATTGGGGTTCCCCTCACCCCTCACCCCCCGTGCCCACCGCAGGGATGACGTGCCAGGCGCGCAGCTCGTACCTGGCGGACGAGGTGCTGTGGGGTCACCGCTTCACGCCGCTGCTCAGCCTCGAGGAGGGCTTCTACGAGGTGGACTACGGGGGCTTCCACCACACCGTGCCCGTGCCCACCCCGGCCTGCAGCGCTCGCCAGCTGGCGGCCGCCGCTGCCCGCCGCGATGCCCACCTGTACTGGTCCATCCCCAGCCGCCTGGACGAGGCGGCGGCGGCGGGGGGCGAGGGGGACCCCGAGATGTCCCCCCGCGAAAGCAACGGGACCTTGGCCAGCCC
>JAQMYR010000144.1:0-33176 GCA_028536675.1 Aphelocoma californica | reverse complement strand
CCCCAGGGTGGGCGTGGGGAGTGTCCAAGGACGTGGAGACCCCCAGGGTGGGCAGGGGGAGTGTCCAAGGACGTGGGGACCCCAAGGTGGGCGTGGGAGTCTCCAAGGACGTGGGGACCCCCAGGGTGGGCGAGGGGGAGTCTCCAAGGACGTGGGGACCCCCAAGGTGGGCAGGGGGAGTCTCCAAGGACGTGGGGACCCCAAGGTGGGCAGGGGGAGTCACCAAGGACGTGGGGACCCCCAGGGTGGGCGTGGGAGTCTCCAAGGACGTGGGGACCCCCAGGGTGGGCAGGGGGAGTGTCCAAGGACGTGGGGACCCCCAAGGTGGGCAGGGGGAGTCTCCAAGGACGTGGGGACCCCCAAGGTGGGCGTGGGAGTCTCCACGGACGTGGGGACCCCCAGGGTGGGCAGTGGGAGTGTCCAAGGACGTGGGGACCCCCCAGGGTGGGCAGGGGGAGTCTCCAAGGACGTGGGGACCCCCAGGGTGGGAGTGGGAGTGTCCAAGGACGTGGGGACCCCCAGGGTGGGCAGAGGGAGGCTCCAAGGACGTGGGGACCCCCAGGGTGGGCGTGGGAGTCTCCAAGGACGTGGGGACCCCCAGGGTGGGCGTGGGAGTGTCCAAGGACATGGGGACCCCCAGGGTGGGCAGGGGGAGTCTCCAAGGACGTGGGGACCCCCAGGGTGGGGGGGGGGGGTCCTGTAAGAACATGAGGAGTCCAGGATGGGTGGGGGGGAGGGTGTCTCCAAGGACCTGGGACCCCCAGGGTGGGCGGGGGGACCCTCCAAGGACATGGGACTCCCAGGGCGGGCGAGGGGCACCGAGACCCCCGTGACACCACGGGCAGGGGGTCACTGAGGTGGGCGAGGGCACAGAGCCCCCCGCCATTGTCCCCTCTCCCCAGCGTCCCCACGGGACCCCCCCCCTAAATTGGGGGAGCGACGCTGGGTGACGCCGAGCCGAGAAGGAGCCGAAAGGAGCCGATTAAAACCGAGCGGAGCCAAAAGGAACCGAGCGGGGCCGAAAGGAGCCGAACGAAACCGAAAGGAGCCGAGCCGAGGCTGAGTGGAGCCGAATCGATCCGAAAGTAGCCGAACGAACCCGGGCGGAGCCGAGCCGAGGTTGAGACCAGCCGAACGCAGCCGATTGGGGCCGAGCAGAACCGAACGCGAGCCGAGCCGAGCCGAACGGGGGCCGAGCGCCACCAACGCCCCGCCCACCCCCTGAGCCCGGCCCCGCCCCCGCCCCCGTCGCGCGTGGGAGGGTCCGGGGGGGACAGAGGCTGCGACCCCCCCCCCCAAAAACGGCGACACGTGGGGCTACGCGGCCCCCCCGAGCCCCGTCGGGCTCCCACGCGTGTCCTGTGTGTTGCACACGCGTGTTCTGTGTTGCACACGCGTGTGCTGTGTTGCACACGCGTGTCCTGTGTGTTGCACACGCGTGTCGCCCCCCCCGCCGTGTCCCCGTGTCCCCCCGGCTGTCACATTCCTGCCGCCCACGGGCAGCAGCTGCGCGGGGCGGGGGGGCGGCGGGGCACGGGCAGGGGACTGGGGGGGACTGGGAGGGACTGGGAGGGACTGGGGAGGGACTGGGGGAACTGGGGAAGCGGGGGAGTGGAGGGACTGGGGGGATTGGGAAGACTGGGGGGACTGGGCGGGGCTGGGAGGGACTGGGGGGGACTGGGAGGATTGGGGGGCGTGGGGGGATTGGGAGGACTGGGGGAACTGGGGGGAGTGGGGAGAGTGGAGAGACTGGGGGAACTGGGAGGACTGGAAGGACTGGGGGGTACTAGGGAGTACTGGGGATACTGGGATGGACTGGGAGAACATGGACTGGGATGGACTGGAGGGGATGGCTGGAAGGTCTGGGTGAACTGGGAGGACTGGGGAGACTTGGAGGGGGCTGCAAGGACTTGGGGGCGGGTCTGAGGAGCGGGGCGACTGGGAGGACTGGGAGGGGCTGGGGGAGGGCTGGGGGAAGGGGGGGGGAGTGGGAGGGGAGGGGGGGGGGGGCGTGGGCCGGTGCCCGGGTCCCCCGTGGGGACAGTCCCGGCACGTGGCCCCGGTCCCGCGTCATCGGTGTTTGTTCAGCTTGGGGGGCAGCGGGGGGGGACAGCGGGGGGGACAGCGGGGGGACAAGGGGGGACAGCGGGGGGGGACAGTGGGGGGGACAGCGGGGGGACAACGGGGGGACGGGGGGGGGGACGGGGGGACAGCGGGGGGGACAGCGGGGGGGACAGTGGGGGGGACAGCGGGGGGGACAGTGGGGGGACGGGGGGGACAGTGGGGGGGGACAGTGGGGGGGACAGTGGGGGGGACGGGGGGGGACAGTGGGGGGGACAGTGGGGGGGACAGTGGGGGGACAGAGAGGGGACAGAGGGATGGGGGGACAGCGAGGGACAGAGAGAGGACAAGGGGGGGACAGTGGGGGTGACGGGGGGGACAATGGGGGGGACAACGGGGGGGACAACGGGGGGGGGACAGTGGGGGGACAGTGGGGGGGACAACGGGGGGGGACAACGGGGGGACGGGGGGGACAGTGGGGGGGACAGTGGGGGGGGACAGGGGGGGACAGAGAGGGGACAGAAGGATGGGGGACAGCGGGGGGACGGGGGGGACAGCGAGGGGACAGAGAGGGGACAGAGGGGATGGGGGAACAGCGGGGGGACAGCGGGGGGACAGAGAAGGGACAGACGGATGGGGGGACGGGGGGACAGCGGGGGGACGGGGGGGACAACGGGGGGACAGAGGACAAGGGGGGACAGTGGGGGGACGGGGGGGTCAGCGGGGGGACAGAGGGATGGGGGGACAACGGGGGGAAAACGGGGGGACAGAGAGGGACAGAGGGATCGGGGGACAGCGGGGGAACAGCGGGGGACGGGGGGGACAACGGGGGTACAGAGAGGGGGACAGAGGGATGGGGGGACAGCGGGGGACGGGGGCGGACGGGGGGAACAGCGGGGGGACATGGGGGGACAAGGGGGGGACAGCGGGGGGACAGTGGAGAGACGAGGGGGGTGAAGGGGACAATGGGGGGACAAGGGGTGGCAGGACCAGGGTAACTGGCCGCGGCTGGGATGGACTGGAGGCACTGGGGGGACTGGGACAGACTGGGACAGACCGGGGTACTGCAAGAAATGGGGAGAGTGGGATGGACTGGGGGGACTGGGATAGATAGGCACTGGGTGAACTGGGGTGGACTGGGGGCACTGGGACACACAGGGGCACTGAAAGGACTGGGATGACTGGGATGGACTGGGGGGACTGGGATGGACTGGGGGGAACTGGAGCAGGCAGGCACTGGGAGGGACTGGGAAGGAATGGAGGCACTGGGATGGACTGGAACAGACTGGGAGGCACTGGGGGGACTGGGACAGACTGGGAGGCACTGGCGGGCACTGGAAGGACTGGGAGAGGTTGAGGGTACTGGGATGGACTGGAGGGACTGGGATGAACGCGAGGGACTGGGATGGACTGGGGGCACTGGGAGGAATAGCACAGGAGGGGCGTTGGGACAGACTGGGGGGACTGGGAGGTGCTGGGACAGACTGGGATGGACAGGGAGATGCTGGGCAGAAGATGGGCAGACTGGGCAGTACTGGGACAGACTGGAGGGGCACTGGGGCAGACTGGGAGGTACTGGGGGTGCCGGTCTGGACTGGGGGGACTGCTCCGGACTGGGGGAACTGGTCCGGACTGGGGCCACTGGTCTGCACTGGGGATGCAGGGCTGGACGGGGCGCGCCAGGTCCATACTGGGAGCATACTGGGCTGCACTGGGAGGGCGCGGCTGGCGCAGGGGTGGGGAGCCGTGGGCTGGGGGAGCCGATAACTGGTGCGGACTGGTGTCACTGGTGCGGGGCCCCAGGGCCGAGCACCCCCCGCCCTTGAGCTGCCCTTGGCGGTTGCCATGGAGATAAAGCCGGGGGGGGAAGGGGGGGGTACTGGGAGGGGACCTTGGCGCGGCACTGGGGACACTGGGGGGGGTGGGATGGGGGGGAGGGGGGGGGGGGGACAGGCGCAGCTGGAGCCCGGGAATGGCCGGAGTTTGGGAACAGGCGGACCCTGGGAATACCGGGAGACTGGGAACAACCGGACACCGGGAACAGCCAGAGTTCGGGGACAACCGGACACCGGGAACAGCCAGAATTCGGGAACAACCGGACACCGGGAACAGCCAGAGTTCGGGGACAACGGGACACCGGGAACAGCCAGAATTCGGGGACAACGGGACACCGGGAACAGCCAGAGTTCGGGGACAACCGGACACCGGGAACAGCCAGAATTCGGGGACAACGGGACACCGGGAACAGCCAGAATTCGGGGACAACGGGACACCGGGAACAGCCAGAATTCGGGGACAACCGGACACCGGGAACAGCCGTGTCCCCTGGAACTGTGGGCACAACCGGATCCCGGGAACAGGCGGATGCTGGGAATAACTGGGTCCAGGGAACAGCCGGAGCCCGGGAACAACCGGACACCGGGGACAACCGGACACCGGGAGTGAACCTGTTCCCGGGAACAGCCTCCGTGGGCACAACCGGGTCCCGGGAACAAGCGGGGTGGGCACAAGTGAGTGCCGGGAACAGCTGGATGCCAGGAACAGGCGGACCCTGGGCACAGCTGGATCCCTGGGAACCCTGGGAACCCTGGCAACAGTCGGACCCTGGGCACAGCTGGATCCCTGGGAACCCTGGGACCCTGGGCACAGCTGGATCCCTGGGAACCCTGGGCACAGCTGGATCCCTGGCAACAGTCGGACCTTGGGAACAGCCGTGTGCCCAGGTACAGCCGGTCCCGGGGCACCGTGGATCCCCTGGGAACAGCCGATCCCTGGGAACACTCGATCCCGGGCACAGCCGTTCCCTGGCACAGTCGGATCCCGGGCACAGCCTTTCCTTGGCACAGTCGGATCCCTGGCACAGTCGGATCCCGGGCACAGCCTTTCCTTGGCACAGCCCCCCCAGTTCACACACACCCCCCCCCCCCCCGGTGTCCCCCCAACTCTCGCCCATTCCCGGGCTAATTTTAGCCCCCGGCCACATTCCCGGGCCACATTCCCGGTGCCAGCGGGATCAGACTGGGAGCACTGGGCACACACCAGTTTGGGGGGATCCCCCCCTCCTTAAAAAAACACCCCCCCCCCCCCCCCCCCGTGGGGTCACCCCCTGCTCTGGCGGGGGGGGGAGGTCAGGGAGGGTCCGAAGCGTCCGGTCAGCCCCCTCCCCCCAAAAACGAGCCGCCCCCCCTTAAAGCTGAGCCATGGGGGGGTCCGGACGTCAGGGTCCCCTCGGATTTGGGGGGGTCAGGAGGGGTCACCCCCCCTCCCCCCGCACACCTGCGTTCCCACAGCCCCCTTGGGACCCCCCCCCAAACCCTCCCGCGGTGGGGCGGGAGGAGCCCCCCCCCCCTCCCCCCCAGGCCGGGCGGGGGGTTGGGGGGTGGGGGGCGGGGTGGGGGCGGGGGGGGGCCGGCCCGGGCGGGGCCCGCCGGGTTTTTCTCGGCCGCTGTCGCCGCGCCCCCCCCCAAAGTGTCCCGGGCTGGGAACGGCGACGGCAGCGCCATGGGCAGAGGGGTGAGTAAGGGGCGGCCCGGGGCGCCCACGCGGGGCACGGACCCACGCGGGGCAGCCAAAAAAAACCCCCCCAGACCTCCCCACCCGAGAGGCCACCCCAGCGGTCACTCGCCCGCGACCACCCCGCTCCTGAGCCGGGCAACCTCCAACCTTCCCCCCCCCCCCCCCCCCCCCCCCACCCGCCACCGCCACGCGGGGCACCCCAAACCCACGCGGGACACCCCAAACCCACGCGGGACACCCCAAACCCACTCGGGACACCCTCACAGACCCCACCCCCACGGTGCGACCACCCCAGCGCCTGACCAGCACCAGCCCAAGGCGGGAAGCCCCCCCTGGAACCCCCCACCCTCCCACCCCCCACAGGGCTGGCACCCACGCGTGACAACCCCCGGGACAAGCAGAGCCCCCTCCCCAGACGCCCCGCGACTCACCCTGGCACCCCCCCACCCCCCCCCCCTCCACGGGACCCCCACCCTGGGACCCCCCCCCCCACGCTCCGCCAGGGCTCCCCCCGCTGTGGGGAGCGACCCACGCGCGACCCCCGCCCCCGGCACCCTCCAGGCCCCCCCCCCCTCCCCGTGGGCTCTCCCCTCTCCCCAAATTGTCTCCTCGACACCCCCGCGGTGCCCCCCAAACCCCCCCCTCCCCCACGGGGGTCCCACCTCCCCCCACTCCCCCCCCCCCCCCCCCATGAGAGTCACGCGTGGGCTGCAGAACCCCCTGACCCGGGGTCTTTTTTTTTTGAGGGGTGGGGGGGGGTCCAAACGCGATCCCCGTGGGCGGGACCCCCCCCCCCGTGTTCCCACCCACCCACCCCCCCGCGTGGCGAGCTGCCCGCGGCTGCCCCGAGCCCCGGTCCCGGTGCCTGGCAACGCCCGCGGGGGGGCCCCGAGCGCCGCTGGCCCCGCGCCCACCCCCCCCCCCCCCCCTCCTCGGTGTCCCCCGGGGACCCCCCCCCGCTCCGCTGGCACCGCCGCGACCCCCCCCCCCCCCCTTAAACAACCCCCCCCCCACCCCGGGCACCCACCCAAAAGCGGGGGCACCCCGCAGGATGTGGGTCCCCCCCCCCCCCACCGGGTGTCCCCTTGGCGCTGTCCCCAAGGTGGGGGGGGGGGGGGGGGGACACGCGCGACACCCGACACCCCCCCCTGCCCCCTCCCCCCCTTCCCCGCCCCCAAATGCGGGGGGGGGGGGGGTCCCTCAGGTGGGTTCCCCCCCCCGAATGCGGAGCCACAATTGGGGGGCTGGGGGGGAGCGGGGGTGTCCCGTGGGGTGGGGGGGGGGGGGGTTGGGGGTGCCCCTCACGGGAATTGGGGGTGCTCCCCGTGCCCTCCTCCCCCCCCCTCCCCCCCCCCCCCCGGTAACTCGAGCCCCTCCCCCAGCTCCCGGTGTTGGTTTTGGCTCCCGGAGCTTTTCCATGACATCGGCCCCCCCCCCCCCCCCCTCCACCCCCCCCCCCGGCCGTGCCACCACCGGGGGACCCCTGGGGACAGGGGGGGGTGACACTGACAACCCCCCCCCCCTCCCCCCAAAGAGAGGGAGGGCCCTGCCTCCCCCTCCGTGGCAACCTGGGGGGCTCTTCCTCTGTCTGACTTGTGGGGACCCCCCCATGGGCGTGGGGATCCCCCCGGGGTGACGGTGACACCCCCGTGGTGATGGTGACACCCCCGGGGTGACGGTGACACCCCCGTGGTGACGGTGACACCCCCCTGGCTGCAGTGGCACTGCCGTGGCCCAGGGGACCCCCTCCCCCCCGTGACCTTGGGGACATCCCTGTGGTGCTGGTGACCCCCCCGCGATGGTCCTGGGGGTCTCCCAGGATGGCAGTGACACCCCCCCCACGGCCACCGTGACACCCCCCCCATGGCCACCATGACACCCCCAGTGGCCACAGTGACTCCCCCATGGCCACCGTGACACTCCCATGGCCACAGTGTCACCCCCATGGCCACCATGACACTCCCATGGCCACCGTGACACCCCCATGGCCACGATGATACCCCCATGGCCACCGTGACACCCCCATGGCCACCGTGACACTCCCATGGCCACGATGACACCCCCACGGCCACCGTGACACCCCCACGGCCACCGTGACACCCCCATGGCCACCGTGACACTCCCATGGCCACCATGACACCCCCACGGCCACCGTGACACCCCCACGGCCACCGTGACACTCCCATGGCCACCGTGACACCCCCACGGCCACCGTGACACCCCCATGGCCACCGTGACACTCCCATGGCCACCATGACACTCCCATGGCCACCGTGACACCCCCATGGCCACGGTGACACTCCCACGGCCACGATGACACCCCCACGGCCACCGTGACACTCCCATGGCCACCGTGACACCCCCATGGCCACAGTGCCACCCCCATGGCCACCGTGACACCCCCACGGCCACCGTGACACTCCCATGGCCACGGTGACACTCCCACGGCCACCGTGACACCCCCATGGCCACCGTGACACTCCCATGGCCACGGTGACACTCCCACGGCCACCGTGACACCCCCATGGCCACCGTGACACTCCCATGGCCACAGTGCCACCCGTGTGGCCGCAGTGCCACCCCCATCCGCAGCCCTGGGGACGCCCCAGTGGCCACAGTGACACCCTGGGCACCGCCCCCCCCCCCGCTGACCACAGTGCCACCACAGTGACCCCCCCACCGTGAGCACGGTGCTACCCCCGTGGCCACGGAGCCACCGTGGTGACCACAGTGACCCCCCCCCTCCGGCCACAGTGCCACCTTTGTCACCAAAGTGACGCCTCCTGCCATGGCCACGATAATTCTCCAATGACCACAATGACCCCTCATGGCCACAGAACCACCCTGGTGACCACAACGACCCCCTCCCATGACCACAATAACCCCCCCCATGGCCACAGAACCACCCTGGTGACCACAGTGCCACCTCCATGACCACAATGACCCCCTCAGTGACCACAAGGACCCCCATGGCCACAGAACCACCCTGGTGACCACAGTGCCACCCCCATGACCACAATGCTTCCTGGTGACCACAGTGCCACCCCCATGACCATAATGACCCCTCCCATGACCATAATGACCCTCCCATGGCCGCCATGGCCACAGAACCATCCTGGTGACCACAGTGCCACCCCCATGACCCCAATGACCCTTCATGGCCACAGAACCACCCTGGTGACCACAGTGCCACCCCCATGGCCACAGTGCCATCTCCGTGACCACAATGACCCCTCCCATGACCATAATGACCCCCCCATGGCTGCCATGGCTACAGAACCACCCTGGTGACCACAGTGCCACCTCCATGACCACAATGACCCCCTCAATGACCACAAGGACCCCCATGGCCACAGAACCACCCTGGTGACCACAGTGCCACCCCCATGACCACAAGGACCCCCATGGCCATGGAACCACCCTGGTGACCACAGTGCCCCCCCCATGACCACAATGCTGCCCTGGTGACCACAGTACCACCCCCATGACCCCAATGACCCCTCATGGCCACAGAACCACCCTGGTGACCACAGTGCCACCCCCATGGCCACAGTGCCATCTCCGTGACCACAATGACCCCTCCCATGACCATAATGACCCCCCCATGGCCGCCATGGCCACAGAACCCCCCTGGTGACCACAGTGCCACCCCAATGACCACAATGCTGCCCTGGTGACCACAGTGCCACCTCCATGACCACAATGACCCCCTCAGTGACCACAAGGACCCCCATGGCCACAGAACCACCCTGGTGACCACAGTGCCACCCCAATGACCCCAATGACCCCTCATGGCCACAGAACCACCCTGGTGACCACAGTGCCACCCCCATGACCACAATGACCCCTCCCATGACCATAATGACCCCCCCATGGCCACCATGGCCACAGAACCCCCCTGGTGACCACAGTGCCACCCCCATGACCACAATGCTGCCCTGGTGACCACAGTGCCACCCCCATGACCATAATGACCCCCCCATGGCCGCCATGGCCACAGAACCACCCTGGTGACCACAGTGCCACCCCCATGACCCCAATGACCCCCTCAATGACCACAAGGACCCCCTGGTGACAACAATGACCCCCCCACCCATACTGAGCTCCCCCCCCCCCCCCCATGGCCACAGTGCCACCCTCCAATGACCGCAGTGCCACCTTGGTGACCACCCCGTGACCACAGTGCCACCTCTGTCGCCACCACGACTCCCCAATGCCCGCAATGTCACCCTGATGACCACAACACCACCCCCCCCACCACCACCAGTGACCCCGCTGACCCCCCCGTGCCCCCTCCGCCGTGCCCCCCCTTGCCCACGGCCGCCCGGTGCCCGCCGCCCCCCCCCGCGCCGACGATGCCGGTGGCCACGGTGACGCCGGTGCTGGCCGTGACCTCCACACCCACGGTAATGGCCCTGGCCCGGGACTGGCGGGGGGGGGCGGGGGTGGCACCGTGGGGTGGGGAGGGGGTCCCCTGCCCGCCGGGGGGGTCCCCGTGCCCATGGAGGGTGTCCCCGCAGGCCGGCCGCGAGTACTCGCCCGCGGCCACCACGTCCGAGAATGGGGGCGGGAAGAGGAAGCAGAAGGAGAAGGAGCTGGACGAGCTCAAGAAGGAGGTGAACCTGGTGAGTGGGGACAGGGGGACGGGGACGGGGGGACGGGGGGACAGGGGGGACAGGGGGATATGGGGGACGGGGACAGGGGGTATGGGGGACAGGGGGATATGGGGGACAGGGGGTATGGGGGACAGGGACGGGGCTATGGGGGACATGGGGACATGGGGGACATGGGAGAGATATGAGGGACATTGGGGACATGGGGACATGGGGGACAGGGACAGGGGGACATGGGGGTATAGGGGACATGGGGGACATGGGGACATAGGGACAGCGACAGGGATGGGGGACAGGGGGACAGGGACTGGGGGACATGGGGAACATTGGGGACATGGGGGAGATATGAGGGACATTGGGGACATTGGGGACATTGGGGACATTGGGGACATTGGGGACATGGGGGAGATATGAGGGACATTGGGGACATGGGGACATGGGGACATGGGGGACATGGGGGAGATATGAGGGACATTGGGGACATGGAGGACATGAGGGACATGGGGACATGGGCGATAGGGGACAGGGGGACATGGGCGATATGGGGACAGGGGGACATGGATGACATGGGACATGGGGGATGGGGGGGCATGGGGGAGATATGAGGGACATTGGGGACATGGGGACATGGGGGGCATAGGGACATTGGGACATAGGGACATGGGGCACGGGCAACATGGGGACATGGGGGACAGGGGGGACATGAGATCATGGGGGACATTGGGGACATGGGGACATGGGGGACAGGGACAGGGGGACATGGGGACAGAGGGACATGGGGACAGCAACAGGGACATGGGGGACAGGGACTGGGGGACAGGGGAGACATGGGGACATGGGGAACATTGGGGACATGGGGGAGATATGAGGGACATTGGGGACATGGGATCATGGGGGACATGGGGACAGTGACAGGGACGGGGGGACAGGGGGACATGGGGGGACATGGGGGACATGGATGACATGGGACATGGGGGACAGGGGGGACATGGGGGAGATATGAGGGACATTGGGGACATGGGGACATGGAGGACATAGGGACATGGGGGACAGGGGGGACATGGGGGAGATATGAGGGACATTGGGGACATGGGGAACATTGGGAACATTGGGGTCATGGGGGACATGGGGACATAGGGACAGAGACAGGGATGGGGGACAGGGGGACAGGGACATGGGGACATGGGGGAGATATGAGGGACATTGGGGACATGGGGGACATGGGGGGTATGGGGACATGGGGGACAGGGGGGACATGGGGGACAGGGGGGACATGAGATCATGGGGGACATGGGGACATGGGGACACAGGGACATTGGGGACATGGGGAACATAGGGGTCATGGGGGAGATATGAGGGACATTGGGGACATTGGGGACATTGGGACAGGGGGACATGGGGACATGGGGACATGGGGACAGGGGGACATGGGGACATGGGGACAGCGACAGGGATGGGGGACAGGGGGACATGGGGGTCAGCGACAGGGACATGGGGACATGGGGGACAGGGTTATATAGGGGATATTGGTGATCCAGGGGACATGGGGGACATGGGGATGGTGGCCATGTCATTGCATTCATGAGGACACACGGGTGACGTGGGGGATGTGGGGGACATGGGTGACACTGGGGGGCATGGGGTGCACGGGGACATGTGGGTGACACGGGACCATGGGGACGGTGGTTGTGTCATCCCGTCCGTGGGGACATGGGGGTGACACAGGGGATGTCCGTGGGGACATGGGGGTGACATGGGTGACATTGGGGATGTCGTGGCCATGGGTGACGTGGGGACCATGGGGACACTTGGCCATGCCATCCCATCCATGGGGACATGAGTGACATGGGGGACACGGACAACATGGGGGACTTCAGGGACATAGGGGACATGGGTGACATGGGACCGTGGGGACGTGGGAGACATGAGGGACATGGGACAGTGGGGACAGTGGCCATGCCACCCTGGCTGGGGGGGGGGGGAGGGACATGAGTGATTTGGGTGACCCAGGACTGTGGGGACAGCTGGCCACGCCACCCCATTCAGGCGGACATGGGTGACATGGGACCGTGGGGACATGGGGAGAGCTGAACACGTCACCCCGGCTGGGGTGACACGGTGGCATGGGTGACATGGGACTCCGGGGACAGCTGGCTGTGTCATCCCATCCAGAGGGACGTGGGTGCCGTGGGGACGTGCCACCCTGCTGGGGTGATGTGGGGTCATGGGGACAGCTGGCCATGTCACCCAGCTGAGGTGACACAGTGACATGGGTGACGTGGGACTCTGAGGACAGCCACGGGTGACACGGAGCCGTGGCCACACCACCCTGGCTGGGGGGACACGGGTGACGTGGGTGACCTGGGGACAGCTGGCCATTCCCTCTGGGTGGGGGCGACACGGGTGACGTGGGTGACCTGGGGACAGCTGGCCCTGCCCCTGGCCACGGGGACGCGGTGACAGCGGTGACGTTTGTCCCTCAGGATGACCACAAACTGTCCCTGGATGAGCTGGGCAGGAAGTACCAGGTGGACCTGTCCCGGGTGAGATGTCCCTGTGTCCCCTGTGTCCCCATGTCCCCGTGTCCCCATATCCCCATGTCCCTGTGTCCCCATGTCCCCGTGTCCCCATGTCCCCATGTCCCTGTGTCCCCACATTCCCATGTCCCTGTGTCCCTGTGTCCCCACATTCCCATATCCCCATGTCCCCATGTCCCTGTGTCCCCATGTCCCCGTGTCCCCATGTCCCCATGTCCCCGTGTCCCTGTGTCCCCACGTTCCCATGTCCCCGTGTCCCTGTGTCCCCACGTTCCCATATCCCCATGTCCCCGTGTCCCCGTGTCCCCATGTCCCTGTGTCCCCACGTTCCCATGTCCCTGTGTCCCTGTGTCCCCACGTTCCCATGTCCCCGTGTCCCTGTGTCCTCATGTCCCCATATCCCCATATCCCCATGTCCCTGTGTCCCCATGTCCCCAGTGTCCCCTGCCTGTGCCCCCATCACCCTCTGTGTCCCCAGTGCCCCCTGCCCGTGCCCATGTCCCCAGTGTCCCCTGCCCGTGCCCCTCATCCCCCCATGTCCCCAGTGTCCCCTGTCTGTGCCCCCCATCACCCTCTGTGGCCCCAGTGTCCCCCAGTGTCCCCAGTGTCCCCCATCCGTGCCCCCCCATGTCCCCAGTGTCCCCTGCCTGTGCCCCCATCACCCTCTGTGTCCCCAGTGTCCCCCATCTGTGCCCCCCATGTCCCCAGTGTCCCCCGCCCGTGACCCTCATCCCCCCCATGTCCCCAGTGTCCCCTGCCCATGCCCGTGCCCATATCCCCAGTGTCCCCCGCCCGTGCCCCCCATCACCCTCTGTGTCCCCAGTGTCCCCCGCCCGTGCCCCTCATCCCCCCCATGTCCCCAGTGTCCCCCATCTGTGCCCCCCATGTCCCCAGTGTCCCCTGTCTGTGCCCCCCATCACCCTCTGTGTCCCCAGTGTCCCCCATCTGTCCCCCCCATGTCCCCAGTGTCCCCTGCCCGTGCCCCCATCCCCCCCATATCCCCAGTGTCCCCCGCCCGTGCCCCCCATCACCCCCACGCCCCGGGGGTATCCCCGATGCCACCGTGTCCCCTCCGCAGGGCCTGACCAACGCGCGGGCAGCCGAGATCCTGGTACAGGACGGTCCCAATGCCCTGACCCCGCCGCCCACCACCCCCGAGTGGGTGAAGTTCTGCCGGCAGCTCTTTGGGGGCTTCTCCATCCTGCTCTGGATCGGGGCCATCCTCTGCTTCCTGGCCTACGGCATCCAGGCCGCCATGGAGGACGAGCCTGCCAACGACAACGTGAGGGGGCACGGGGGGCACGGGGGGCATGGGCAGAGAATGGGGGCAGGAGCTCGATGGGGACACGGGGGGCACGGGGGGCACGGGGGGAGAGCATGGGTGACATGGGGACAGGGGCATTGAGGGGGACAGGGACATCATGGGGACACGGGGGGCACGGGGGGCATGGAGGGCATGGGGGGCATGGGCAGAGAATGGGGGCAGGAGCTTGATGGGGACATGGGGGACACTGGGGGACATGGGGGGCATGGGCAGAGAATGGGGGCAGGAGCTTGATGGGGACACGGGGGCACGGGGGGCATGGGCAGAGAGGGGGCAGGAGCTTGATGGGGACACAGGGGACACTGGGGGCATGGGGGGCACGGGGGACATGGGCAGAGAGGGGGGCTTGATGGGGACATGGGGGACACGGGGGGCATGGGCAGAGAGGGGGGCAGGAGCTTGATGGGAACATGGGGGGCATGGGGGGCATGCGGGGGCATGGGGGGCATGGGCAGAGAATGGGGGCAGGAGCTTGATGGGGACATGGGGGGCACGGGGGGCACGGGGGACATGGGGGACATGGGCAGAGAATGGGGGCAGGAGCTTGATGGGGACACGGGGGCACGGGGGGCACGGGGGACAGCAAATGGGGGCAGGAACTTGATGGGGACACGGGGGGCACGGGGACACGGGGGGCACAGGGACACGGGGGGCACGGGGACACGGGGGGCACAGGGACACGGGGGGCACGGGAGGAGAGCATGGGTGTCATGGGGACAGGGGCATTGAGGGGGACAGGGACATCACGGGGGACACGGGGGGCACGGTGGGCACTGGGGGGGGGTGGCTCTGGCATCACGGGGACATCAAGGGGGCCACGGGCATTGAGCGGGGACAGCTGCCATGGGGACACTGGCACTGGGGACACAGCCGGGCACTGGGGGTGGCACAAACCGGTGTCCTCCTGTCCCTCCCCACCCCGTGCCCGCTCTCGGGGGGTCCGGCTGTGGCTGTGGGGGGGGGGTGTCCAACCACCTTGGCTGGCACAGGGGGGTGACCCCTCGCTGTCACCCTGCCCTGGGGGGTCCCTGGGAGGTGCTGAGGTGCCCCCCTGCCCGGTGCCAGCTGTACCTGGGGGTGGTCCTGGCTGCCGTCGTCATCGTCACCGGCTGCTTCTCCTACTACCAAGAGGCCAAGAGCTCCAAGATCATGGACTCCTTCAAGAACATGGTGCCCCAGGTGGGCAGCGGGGGCACGGCCGGTGGGGGAGGGGGGGGGGCTCTGGGGGGGAGTGGGCAGCCCCTGAGGTGCCCGGTGCCCCCCAACCCACCCCCCAGCAAGCGCTGGTGATCCGCGAGGGCGAGAAGATCCAGATCAACGCCGAGAACGTCGTGGTCGGGGACCTGGTGGAGGTGAAGGGCGGGGACAGGGTGCCCGCGGACATGAGGATCATCTCCTCCCATGGCTGCAAGGTGGGCATGGGGGGCATTGAGGGGGCATTGGGGACATTGGGTGGGGACAGGGGACATTGAGGGGGCATTGGGCAGGGACAGGGTGCCCGCAGACATGTGGGTCATCTCTTCCCATGGCTGCAAGGTGGGCACGGGGGGCACTGGGGGTGCTGGGGACACTGGGGACATTGAGGGGGCATTGAGTGGGCATTGGGTGGGGACCAGGGACTTTTTGGGGACACTGGGTAGGGACAGGGGACATTGAGGGGGCATTGGGGACATTGGGTGGGGACAGGGTGCCCACGGACATGAGGATCATCTCCTCCCATGGCTGCGAGGTGGGCATGGGGCCAGCAGGGACACTGGGCATGCTGGGCAGGGACAGGGGACATTGAGGGGGCATTGAGTGGGCATTGGGCAGGGACAGGGTCATCTCCTCCCATGGCTGCAAGGTGGGCACGGGGGACATTGAGGGGGCATTGGGGACATTGGGCAGGGACAGGGGACATTGAGGGGTCATTGAGGGGGCATTGGGTGGGGACAGGGTGCCCACGGACATGTGGGTCATCTCCTCCCATGGCTGCAAGGTGGGCATGGGGGGCGTTGAGGGGGCATTGGGGACATTGGGTGGGGACAGGGGACATTGAGGGGGCATTGGGTGGGGACAGGGTGCCCGCGGACATGTGGGTCATCTCCTCCCATGGCTGCGAGGTGGGCATGGGGCCACCAGGGACACTGGGCATGCTGGGCAGGGACAGGGGACATTGAGGGGACATTGAGGGGGCATTGGGCAGGGACAGGGTGCCCGCAGACATGCGGATCATCTCCTCCCATGGCTGCAAGGTGGGCATGGGGGGCATTGAGGGGGCATTGGGGACATTGGGTGGGGACAGGGGACATTGAGGGGACATTGAGTGGGCATTGGGCAGGGACAGGGGACATTGAGGGGGCACTGGGGACATTGAGGAGACATTGGGCAGGGACAGGGTGCCCGCGGACATGCGGATCATCTCCTCCCACGGCTGCAAGGTGGGCACTGGGGACATTGAGGGGGCATTGGGCGGGGACAGGGGACATTGAGGGGGCACTGGGGACATTGAGTGGGCATTGGGCAGGGACAGGGTGCCCACGGACATGCGGATCATCTCCTCCCAGGGCTGCAAGGTGGGCATGGGGGACACTGGGGACACTGGGGACATTGGGGGGACATTGGGTGGGGACAGGGGGCATTGAGGGGGCATTGGGCAGGGACAGGGTGCCCGCAGACATGCAGATCATCTCCTCCCACGGCTGCAAGGTGGGCACGGGGGACACTGAGGGGACATTGGGCGGGGACAGGAGACATTGAGTGGGCACTGAGGACACGGGATGGGCACAGAGTGCCAAATACCCCCCTCTGTGCCCCCCCCCCCAGGTGGACAACTCCTCCCTGACGGGCGAGTCGGAGCCGCAGACGCGCTCCCCGGAGTTCACGCACGAGAACCCGCTGGAGACGCGCAACATCTGCTTCTTCTCCACCAACTGCGTGGAAGGTGGGCACCCACCGTGGGTCCCCCTCCACCCTGCGGGTGGCCCCGTGCTCTTTGCCACCCTCATCCCCTCTCCTCCCACCCCGCCAGGCACCGCTCGGGGCATCGTCATCTCCACGGGGGACCGGACGGTGATGGGCAGGATCGCGTCGCTGGCCTCGGGGTTGGAGGTGGGGCGGACGCCGATCGCGATGGAGATCGAGCACTTCATCCGCCTCATCACCGGCGTGGCCGTGTTCCTCGGCCTCTCCTTCTTCATCCTCTCGCTCATCCTCGGCTACACCTGGCTCGAGGCCGTCATCTTCCTCATCGGCATCATCGTGGCCAACGTGCCCGAGGGGTTGCTGGCCACCGTCACGGTGAGGGGTTGGGAGTATTGGGAAGGTGCTGGGAGGGTACTGGGAAGGGCACTGGGAGGTCATTGGGGTATAGTTGGGGGGGCTGCACCTTCATCTTCCTCATGGGCATCATGGTGGCCAACGTGCCCCAGGGGCTGCTGGCCACCGTCATTGTGAGAAGGAGTACTGGGAGAGCACTGGGAAGGAACTGGGAGCACTGGGAGTCCATTCGGGGCACTGTTGGGGGGGCTGCACCCTCATCTTCCTCATGGGCATCATGGTGGCCAACGTGCCCTAAGGGTTGCTGGCCACCATCATTGTTAGAGGGAGTACTGGGAGAGCACTGGGAAGGAACTGGGAGCACTGGGAGGGCACTGGGAGTCCATTCGGGGCACTGCTGGGGGGGGCTGCACCCTCATCTTCCTCATGGGCATCATGGTGGCCAACGTGCCCCAGGGGCTGCTGGCCACCATCATTGTGAGAGGGGGCAATGGGAGTATTGGGAGAGCACTGGGAAGGAACTGGGAGCACTGGGAGTCCATTCGGGGCACTGTTGGGGGGGCTGCACCTTCATCTTCCTCATGGGCATCATGGTGGCCAACGTGCCCTAAGGGTTGCTGGCCACCATCATTGTGAGAAGGAGTACTGGGAGAGCACTGGGAAGGAACTGGGAGCGCTGGGAGGGCACTGGGAGTCCATTCGGGGCACTGCTGGGGGGGCTGCACCTTCATCTTCCTCATGGGCATCATTGTGGCCAACGTGCCCCAGGGGCTGCTGGCCACCGTCATTGTGAGAGGGGGCAATGGGAGTACTGGGAGAGCACTGGGAAGGAACTGGGAGCACTGGGAAGGCACTGGAGGGCACTGGGAGGGAAATGTGGGGCAGTTGGGGGCATTGCTGGGGGGGCTACACCCTCATCTTCCTCATGGGCATCATCGTGGCCAACGTGCCCGAGGGGTTGCTGGCCACCGTCACGGTGAGGGGTTGGGAGTATTGGGAAGGTGCTGGGAGGGTACTGGGAAGGGCACTGGGAGGGCATTGGGGTATAGTTGGGGGGGCTGCACCTTCATCTTCCTCATCGGCATCATGGTGGCCAACGTGCCCCAGGGGCTGCTGGCCACCGTCATTGTGAGAAGGAGTACTGGGAGAGCACTGGGAAGGAACTGGGAGCACTGGGAGTCCATTCGGGGCACTGTTGGGGGGGCTGCACCCTCATCTTCCTCATGGGCATCATGGTGGCCAACGTGCCCTAAGGGTTGCTGGCCACCATCATTGTTAGAGGGAGTACTGGGAGAGCACTGGGAAGGAACTGGGAGCACTGGGAGGGCACTGGAGGACACTGGGAGGGAAATGTGGGGCAGTTGGGGGCATTGCTGGGGGGGCTGCACCCTCATCTTCCTCATGGGCATCATGGTGGCCAACGTGCCCGAGGGGCTGCTGGTCACCGTCACTGTGAGAGGGGGCAATGGGAGTACTGGGAGAGCACTGGGAAGGGTACTGGGAGCACTGGGAGGGCACTGGAGGACACTGGGAGGCCATTGGGGTATAGTTGGCGGGGCTGCACCCTCATCTTCCTCATGGGCATCATGGTGGCCAACGTGCCCTAAGGGTTGCTGGCCACCATCATTGTGAGAGGGAGTACTGGGAGAGCACTGGGAAGGAACTGGGAGCACTGGGAGGGTACTGGGAGCACTGGGAGGGCACTGGGAGTCCATTCGGGGCACTGCTGGGGGGGCTACACCCTCATCTTCCTCATGGGCATCATGGTGGCCAACGTGCCCTAAGGGTTGCTGGCCACCATCATTGTGAGAGGGGGCAATGGGAGTACTGGGAGAGCACTGGGAAGGAACTGGGAGCACTGGGAGGGCACTGGAGGGCACTGGGAGGGAAATGTGGGGCAGTTGGGGGCATTGTTGGGGGGGCTACACCTTCATCTTCCTCATCGGCATCATCGTGGCCAACGTGCCCGAGGGGTTGCTGGCCACCGTCACGGTGAGGGGTTGGGAGTATTGGGAAGGTGCTGGGAGGGTACTGGGAAGGGCACTGGGAGGGCATTGGGGCACTGTTGGGGGGGCTGCACCCTCATCTTCCTCATGGGCATCATGGTGGCCAGTGTGCCCGAGGGGCTGCTGGCCACCGTCACTGTGAGAGGGGGTACTGGGAGAGCACTGGGAAGGAACTGGGAGCACTGGGAGGGCACTGGAGGGCACTGGGAGCACTGGGAGGGCACTGGGAGTCCATTCGGGGCACTGCTGGGGGGGCTACACCTTCATCTTCCTCATGGGCATCATCGTGGCCAACGTGCCCGAGGGGCTGCTGGCCACCATCATTGTGAGAGGGGGTACTGGGAGAGCTCTGGGAAGGAACTGGGAGCACTGGGAGGACACTGGGAGGGAAATATGGGGGTCCCTGGGGGGCAGTTTGGGGTCCCACCCGACCTCCATGGGTACCCCCCAGACTCCCTGGGTGCCCCCCCGGACGTGCCTGACCCTGGCAGCCAAGGGGGGGCTCGTACTGAGGGCACATTGGGGGGTCTGTGGGTTCAGTTTTGGGGGGGTTATGGGGGGACCCATATGGGGGGTCCCACCCCCTGTGACACCCCTGGGTGCCCCCAGACCCACCTGGGATGTTCCTGACACTGATGACCGAGCCCATGGGGGGCTGTGCATTGGGGGGTCTGTGGGTTCAGTTTTGGGGGGGCTGTGGGGGGATCTGTGCACCCCATATGGGGGGTCCCACCCCCAGTGACACCCCTGGGTGCCCCCAGACCCACCTGGGATGTGCCTGTGACCGAACCCATGGGGGGCTGTGCATTGAGGGGTCTGTGGGTTCAGTTTTGGGGGGCTATGGGGGGGTCTGTGCACCCCATATGGGGGGTCCCACCCCCTGTGACACCCCTGGGTGCCCCCAGACCCACCTGGGAGACCCTGGGATGTGCCTGTGACCGAACCCATGGGGGGCTGTGCATTGAGGGGTCTGTGGGTTCAGTTTTGGGGGGCTGTGGGGGGGTCTGTGCACCCCATATGGGGGGTCCCACCCCCTGTGACACCCCTGGGTGCCCCCAGACCCACCTGGGATGTGCCTGACGCTGATGACCGAGCCCATGGGGGGCTGTGCATTGGGGGGTCTATGGGTTGTTTTTGGGGGGCTATGGGGGGGTCTGTGCACCCCATATGGGGGGTCCCACCCCCCCTGTGACACCCTGGGGTGCCCCCAGACCCACCTGGGATGTGCCTGACACTGATGACCGAGCCCATGGGGGGCGGTGCATTGGGGGGTCTGTGGGTTCAGTTTTGGGGTCAGTGGGGGGTCCGCAGCCCCCATATGGGGGGTGCCACCCCCCTGTGACACCCCTGGGTGCCCCCAGACCCACCTGGGATGTGCCTGACGCTGATGACCGAGCCCATGGGGGGCTGTGCATTGGGGGGTCTGTGGGTTCAGTTTTGGGGTCAGTGGGGGGGTCTGTGCACCCCATATGGGGGGTCCCACCCCCCAGTGACACCCCTGGGTGCCCCCAGACCCACCTGGGAGCCCCTGAGATGTGCCTGATGACCGAGCCCATGCCATGGGGGTCTGTGCACTGGGGGGTCTGTGGGTTCAGTTTTGGGGGGCTATGGGGGGGTCTGTGCACCCCATATGGGGGGTGCCACCCCCCCTGTGACACCCTGGGGTGCCCCCAGACCCACCTGGGATGTACCTGACGCTGATGACCGAGCCCATGGGGGGCTGTGCATTGAGGGGTCTATGGGTTCAGTTTTGGGGGGCTACAGGGGGTCCGCAGACCCCATACGGGGGGTCCCACCCCCTGTGACACCCCTGGGGTGCCCCCAGACCCACCTGGGATGTACCTGACGCTGATGACCGAGCCCATGCCATGGGGGCTGTGCATTGAGGGGTCTGTGGGTTCAGTTTTGGGGGGCTGTGGGGGGTCCGCAGACCCCATATGGGGGGTGCCACCCCCAGTGACACCCCTGGGTGCCCCCAGACCCACCTGGGAGACCCTGAGATGTGCCTGATGACCGAGCCCATGGGGGGCTGTGCATTGGGGGGTCTGTGGGTTCAGTTTTGGGGGGCTGTGGGGGGGTCTGTGCACCCCATATGGGGGTCCCACCCCCCTGTGACACCCCTGGGTGCCCCCAGACCCACCTGGGATGTACCTGACACTGATGACCGAGCCCATGGGGGGCGGTGCATTGAGGGGTCTATGGGTTCAGTTTTGGGGGGCTATGGGGGGACCCATATGGGGGGTCCCACCCCCAGTGACACCCCTGGGTGCCCCCAGACCCACCTGGGAGCCCCTGAGCTGTTCCTGATGCTGCTGACCGAGCCCATGGGGGGCGGTGCATTGGGGGGTCTGTGGGTTCAGTTTTGGGGGGCTGTGGGGGGGTCTGTGCACCCCATATGGGGGGTGCCACCCCCAGTGACACCCTGGGGTGCCCCCCAGGTGTGCCTGACCCTGACCGCCAAGCGGATGGCGCGGAAGAACTGCCTGGTGAAGAACCTGGAGGCCGTGGAGACCTTGGGCTCCACCTCCACCATCTGCTCGGACAAGACGGGGACGCTGACCCAGAACCGCATGACCGTGGCCCACATGTGGTTCGACAACCAGATCCACGAGGCCGACACCACCGAGGACCAGTCAGGTGAGTGGGGGGCACCCCAAATCGCCAGTTCGGCCGGCACCCCGATCCCCTGACACCCCAATGGCCTGGAAGTTCCGTACCCAAATCTATCGGCACCCCTGATCCCCCTGGAGCCCCAATGCCCTGGAATCCAGATCTTCTGGCACCCCCAATCACCAGATGCCTCAATCTCTTGGAGCCCCAATCCCCTGGAACCCCAATCCCCAGCACCCCAATCCCCAGACACCTCCATCTCCTGGAACCCCAATCCCCTGGAACCCCAATCCCCCAACACCCCAATCCCCTGGAACCCAGATCTTCTGGCACCCCCAATCACCAGACGCCTCAATCTCTTGGAGCCCCAATCCCCTGGAACCTCAATCCCCAGCACCCCAATCCCCTGGAACCCAGATCCTCTGACACCCCCAATCCCCAGACACCTCCATCTCCTGGAACCCCAATCTCCTGGAACCCAGATCCCCTGACACCCACAATCCTCAGACACCTCAATCTCTTGGAGCCCCAATCTCCTGGAACCCCAATCCCTGGAACCTCAATCCCTGGAACCCCCAATCCCCTGGAACCCAGATCCCCTGACACCCCCAATCCCCAGACACCTCCATCTCTTGGAACCCCAATCCCCTGGAACCTCAATCCCCAACACCCCAATCCCCAGACACCTCCATCTCCTGGAACCCCAATCCCCTGGAACCCCAATCCCCCAACACCCCAATCCCAGACACCTCAATCTTCTGGAACCCCAATGCCTGGACCCCAAATCCCCTGGAACCTCGATCCCCTGGAACCCAGATCCCCCGACACCCCCAATCCTCAGACACCTCAATCTCCTGGAACCCCAATCCCCTGGAACCCCAATCCCCCAACACCCCAATCCCCTGGAACCCAGATCCTCTGACACCCCCAATCCTCAGACACCTCAATCTCTTGGAACCCCAATCCCCTGGAACCCCAATCCCTGGAACCCCAATCCCCAGAACCCCAATCCCTGGACACCTCCATCTCCTGGAACCCCAATCCCCGACACCCCAATCCCCTGAAATCTCAATGCCCCAGCACCCCAATCCCCAGACACCTCAATCTCCTGGAACCCCAATGCCTGGACCCCCAATCCCCTGACACCCCAATCCCTCAGCATCCCGATCCCCTGGAAACTCAACCCCCTGGGTGCCCAGCACCCGGAGCCGCTGGCACCCCACCCCTCTGGCACTGTCACCCCCCAACACCGCCGTTCCCTGGAACCCTGGCACCCCGACATCCCGGCACCCCGACATCCCGGCACCCCGACATCCTGGCACCCCGACATCCTGGCACTGTGACCCCCCCCCTTCCCCAGCACCCCAATCCCCCCAGCACCCCAATCCCCCAGGCACCAGGGTGGTCAGTGAGTGGCACTGGTGACACTGAGGTGGTCAGTGGGTGACAATGGGGTGGTCAGTGGGTGACACCGGGGGGGTCAATGGGTGACACCAGGGTGGTCAGTGGGTGACACTGGGGTGGTCAGTGGGTGACACCATGCTGGTCAGTGGGTGACACCGGGGTGGTCAATGGGTGACACTGGTGACACCAGGGTGGCCAGTGGGTGACACTGAGGTGGTCAGTGGGCGACACTGGGGTGGTCAGTGGGTGACACCGGGCTGGTCAGTGGGCAACACTGGGGTGGTCAGTGGGCGACACTGGGGTGGTCAGTGGGTGACATCGAGCTGCTGAGTGGGTGACACTGGAGTGGTCAATGGGTGACACGGGAGTGGTCAGTGGGTGACACGGGGGTGGTCAGTGGGTGGCACTGGCGACACCGGGGTGGTCAGTGGGTGACAGTGGTGACACGGGAGTGGTCAGTGGGTGACACGGGGGTGGTCAGTGGGTGACACTGGGGTGGTCAGTGGGTGACACCGTGCTGGTCAGTGGGTGACACTGGGGTGGTCAGTGGGTGACACTGAGGTGGTCAGTGGGTGACACTGGGGTGGTCAGTGGGTGACACTGAGGTGGTCAGTGGGCGACACTGGGCTGGTCAGTGGGTGGCACTGGTGACAATGGGGTGGTCAGTGGGTGACACTGGGGTGGTCAGTGAGTGGCACTGGTGACACTGAGGTGGTCAGTGGGTGACACTGGGGTGGTCAGTGGGTGACACCGGGGTGGTCAGTGGGTGACACTGAGGTGCTCAGTGGGCGACACTGGGGTGGTCAGTGGGTGACACCAGGCTGGTCAATGGGTGACACCGCGGGTGTCCCCCACACCCCTGCCAGCTCCCGCTGTCCCCAGGTGCCACCTTCGACAAGCGCTCGCCCACGTGGGCGGCCCTGGCGCGCATCGCGGGGCTCTGTAACCGCGCCGTGTTCAAGCCCGGCCAGGAGAACGTCTCCATCTCCAAGGTCCGGGGGAGGGGTCCCTGAGACCCCGGGGGAGGGGGACACGGGTGCCCGAGGCCACAGGGGAGGGGGACACGGGTGCCCGAAATCCCGGGGGAGGGGGACACGGGTGCCCAGAGGTGCCGGGGGAGGGGGACACGGGTGCCCAGAGGTGCCGGGGGAGGGGGACACGGGACCTTGAGGCCACGGGGGAGGGGGACACGGGTGCCCGAAATCCCGGGGGAGGGGGCCACGGGTGTCCGAGGCCACCGGGGAGGGGGACACGGGTGCCCAGAGGTGCCGGGGGGAGGGGGACACGGGTCCCCGAGATACCGGGGGGAGGGGGACACGGGTCCTTGAGGCCACGGGGGAGGGGGACACGGGTGTCCGAGATACCGGGGGGAGGGGGACACGGGTGCCCGAGGCTCCGGGGGAGGGGGACACGGGTCCCTGAGGCCACAGGGGAGGGGGACACGGGTGTCCGAGGCCACGGGGGAGGGGGACACGGGTGCCCGAGGCCACGGGGGAGGGGGACACGGGTGCCCAGAGGTGCCGGGGGAGGGGGACACGGGTCCTTGAGGTGCCGGGGGAGGGGGACACGGGTCCCTGAGGCCACCGGGGAGGGGGACACGGGTGCCCGAGGCCACGGGGGAGGGGGACACGGGTGCCCAGAGGTGCCGGGGGAGGGGGACACGGGTGCCCTGAGGACATGGGGGAGGGGGACACGGGTCCTTGAGGTGCCGGGGGAGGGGGACACGGGTGCCCGAGGCCACGGGGGAGGGGGACACGGGTCCCTGAGGTGCATGGGGAGGGGGACACGGGTGCCCGAAATCCCGGGGGAGGGGGACACGGGTGTCTGAGGTGCCGGGGGAGGGGGACACGGGTGCCCGAGGCCACGGGGGGAGGGGGACACGGGTGCCTGAAATCCCGGGGGAGGGGGACACGGGTGCCCGAGATACCGGGGGAGGGGGACATGGGTGCCCTGAGGTGCCGGGGGAGGGGGACACGGGTGCCCGAGACCCTGGGGGAGGGGGACACAGGTCCCTGAGGTGCCAGGGGAGGGGGACACGGGTGCCCTGAGGCCACGGGGGGAGGGGGACACCGGTCCTTGAGGCTCCGGGGGAGGGGGACACGGGACCTTGAGGCCACGGGGGAGGGGGACACGGGTGCCCAAGGCCACGGGGGAGGGGGAGAAGGGTGCCCAGAGGTGCCGGGGGAGGGGGACACGGGTGCCCTGAGGGCATGGGGGAGGGGGACACGGGTGCCCGAGACCCTGGGGGAGGGGGACACGGGTCCCCGAGACCCTGGGGGAGGGGGACACGGGTCCTTGAGGCGCATGGGGAGGGGGACACGGGTGCCCGAAATCCCGGGGGAGGGGGACACGGGACCTTGAGGCCACGGGGGAGGGGGACACGGGTGCCCGAAATCCCGGGGGAGGGGGACACGGGTGCCCGAAATCCCGGGGGAGGGGGACACGGGTGCTGAGGCCACGGGGGAGGGGGACACGGGTGCCCGAGGCCACAGGGGAGGGGGACACGGGTGCCCGAGATACCGGGGGAGGGGGACACAGGTGCCCAGAGGTGCCGGGGGAGGGGGACACGGGTGCCCGAGGTGCCGGGGGAGGGGGACACGGGTGCCCGAGGCCACGGGGGAGGGGGACACGGGTGCCCGAGGCCACAGGGGAGGGGGACACGGGTGTCTGAAATCCCGGGGGAGGGGGACACGGGTCCCCGAGACCCTGGGGGAGGGGTGCACGGCCACCCCGAGCCCCCCGGACACCCCTGGGTGCCCCCTCCTGCAGCGGGACACGGCCGGGGACGCGTCGGAGTCGGCGCTGCTCAAGTGCATCCAACTGTCCTGCGGCTCCGTGAAGAGGATGAGGGACAGGAACCCCAAAGTCACCGAGATCCCCTTCAACTCCACCAACAAGTACCAGGTACTGGGGGGTACTGGGGGCACTGGGAGCACTGGGAGGGGCGACTAGGGCCAATGGGAGCGCTGGGAGTGCCGGGAGAGGGGAACTGGGAGGACTGGGAGGGGGAACTGGGGGCACTGAGGGTACTGGGAGGGGGAACTGGGAGCACTGAGGGTACTGGGAGGGGGAACTGGGGGCACTGGGAGCACTGGGAGGGGGGGCTGGGGCCACTGGGGGCACTGGGAGCACTGGGAGGGGCGACTAGGGCCAATGGGAGCGCTGGGAGTGGTGGGAGAGGGGATCTGGGAGGACTGGGAGGGGGAACTGGGGGCACTGAGGGTACTGGGAGGGGGAACTGGGGGCACTGGGGGCACTGGGAGGGGGGGCTGGGGCCACTGGGGGCACTGGGAGCACTGGGAGGGGCAACTAGGGCCAATGGGAGCGCTGGGAGTGCTGGGAGAGGGGCACTGGGAGCACTGGGAGGGGGAACTGGGGGCACTGGGAGGACTGGGAGGGGGAACTGGGGGCACTGGGGGCACTGGGAGGGGGAACTGGGGGCACTGGGAGGACTGGGAGGGGGGTGCTGGGGCCACTGGGGGCACTGGGAGCACTGGGAGGGGCAACTAGGGCCAATGGGAGCGCTGGGAGTGGTGGGAGAGGGGATCTGGGAGGACTGGGAGGGGGAACTGGGGGCACTGGGGGTACTGGGAGGGGGAACTGGGAGCACTGAGGGTACTGGGAGGGGGAACTGGGGGCACTGGGAGCACTGGGAGGGGGGGCTGGGGCCACTGGGAGCACTGGGAGCACTGGGAGGGGCGACTAGGGCCAATGGGAGCGCTGGGAGAGGGGATCTGGGAGGACTGGGAGGGGGAACTGGGGGCACTGGGGGTACTGGGAGGGGGCACTGGGGGTGCTAAAAGCACTAGGAGGGGGGTGCTGGGGCCACTGGGAGCACTGGGAGGGGGAACTGGGGGCACTGGGAGGACTGGGAGGGGGCACTGGGAGCACTGAGGGTACTGGGAGGGGGCACTGGGGGTGCTAAAAGCACTAGGAGGGGGGTGCTGGGGCCACTGGGAGCACTGGGAGGGGGAACTGGGGGCACTGGGAGGACTGGGAGGGGGAACTGGGGGCAGTGGGGGCACTGGGAGGGGGAACTGGGGGCACTGGGGGCACTGGAAGGGGGGTGCTGGGGGCAGTGGGGGCACTGGGAGGGGGCACTGGGGGCACTGGGGGGCACTGGGAGGTGGAACTGGGGCCACTGGGGGCACTGGGAGGGGGGTGCTGGGGGCATTGGGAGCACTGGGAGGGGGAACTCGGGCCACTGGGAGCACTGGGAGGGGGCACTGGGGGCACTGAGGGCACTGGGAGGGGGAACTGGGGGCACTGGGGGCACTGGGAGGGGGGTGCTGGGGGCAGTGGGGGCACTGGAAGGGGGCACTGGGGGCACTGGGGGGCACTGGGAGGTGGGGGCTGGGGCCACTGGGAGCACTGGGAGGGGCAACAAGGGCCAATGGACTTGCTGGGAGTGCCGGGAGAGGGGCACTGGGAGCACTGGGAGGGGGCACTGGGGGCACTGGGAGGACTGGGAGGGGGCACTGGGGGGGTGCTGGGGCCACTGGGAGCACTGGGAGCACTGGGAGGGGCAACTAGGGCCAATGGGAGCGTTGGGAGTGCCGGGAGAGGGGCACTGGGAGGACTGGGAGGGGGAACTGGAGGCAACAACCCCAGAGTGTGGGTGACCCTGGGGTGACACTGGGCAGTGTGTGGGTGACACTGGGGCGGCTCTGGGTGACACTGGTGACACTGGGATGCCTGTGGGTGACACTGGTGACACTGGGCAGTGTGTGGGTGACACTGGGGTGCCTGTGGGTGACACTGGGGTGCCTGTGGGTGACACTGGGCAGTGTGTGGGTGACACTGGGGCGGCTCTGGGTGACACTGGTGACACTGGGGTGCCTGTGGGTGACACTGGTGACACTGGGCAGTGTGTGGGTGACCCTGGGGTGCCTGTGGGTGACCCTGGGGTGGCACCAGGTCATGTGTGGGTGACACTGGGGTGACACTGGGCAGAGTGTGGGTGACACTGGGGTGACACCAGGTCATGTGTGGGTGACACTGGGGTGACACCAGACTGTGTATGGGTGACCGTGGGGTGCCTGTGGGTGACTCTGGGGTGGCTCTGGGTAACCCTGGGGTGCCTGTGGGTGACACTGGGCAGTGTGTGGGTGACACTGGGATGCCTGTGGGTGACACTGGGCTGTGTGTGGGTGACACTGGGATGCCTGTGGGTGACCCTGGGGTGCCTGTGGGTGACACTGGGCTGTGTGTGGGTGACACTGGGATGCCTGTGGGTGACACTGGGATGCCTGTGGGTGACACTGGGGTGCCTGTGGGTGACACTGGGGCGGCTCTGGGTGACACTGGGCAGTGTGTGGGTGACACTGGGATGCCTGTGGGTGACACTGGGCAGTGTGTGGGTGACACTGGGGCGGCTCTGGGTGACACTGGGGCGGCTCTGGGTGACCCTGGGATGCCTGTGGGTGACCCTGGGATGCCTGTGGGTGACCCAGGGGTGACACCGGTCAGTCCGTGTGAGTGACACTGGGGTGCCTGTGGGTGGCACTGGGGCGGCTCTGGGTGACACTGGGGTGCCTGTGGGTGACACTGGGGTGACACCAGGCCATGTGTGGGTGACCCTGGGGTGCCTGTGGGTGACCCTGGGATGCCTGTGGGTGACCCAGGGGTGACACCAGTCAGTCCGTGTGAGTGACACTGGGGTGCCTGTGGGTGACACAGGTGACACCGGGCTGTGTGTGGGTGACCCTGGGATGCCTGTGGGTGACACTGGGGTGCCTGTGGGTGACCCAGGGGTGACTCTGGGTGACCCTGGGGTGCCTGTGGGTGACACTGGTGACACTGGGCAGTGTGTGGGTGGCCCTGGGGTGACACCGGTCAGTCCGTGTGGGTGACACTGAGATGCCTGTGGGTGACACCAGGCTGTGTATGGGTGACCCTGGGATGCCTGTGGGTGACACTGGGATGACACCAGTCAGTCCGTGTGGGTGACACTGGGGTGCCTGTGGGTGACACTGGGGTGCCTGTGGGTGACACTGGGCAGTGTGTGGGTGACCCTGGGATGCCTGTGGGTGACCCTGGGATGCCTGTGGGTGACACTGGGCAGTGTGTGGGTGACCCTGGGATGCCTGTGGGTGACCCTGGGATGCCTGTGGGTGACCCTGGGGTGCCTGTGGGTGACACTGGTGACACCAGGCTGTGTGTGGGTGACCCTGGGGTGCCTGTGGGTGACACTGGGCAGTGTGCGGGTGACACTGGGCAGTGTGTGGGTGACACTGGGGCAGCTCTGGGTGACACTGGGGTGCCTGTGGGTGACCCTGGGATGCCTGTGGGTGACCCTGGGGTGACACCGCTCAGTCCGTGCGGGTGACCCCGTGCCGACCCCGCTGGGTGACCCCGCTGTCCCCCTGTCCCCGTGTCCAGCTGTCCATCCACGAGCGCGAGGAGGACCCCCAGGGCTACCTGCTGGTGATGAAAGGAGCCCCCGAGCGCATCCTGGACCGCTGCTCCCGCATCCTCCTGCAGGGCCAGGAGCAGCCGCTGGACCAGGAGATGCGCGAGGCCTTCCAGAACGCCTACCTGGAGCTGGGGGGGCTCGGCGAGAGGGTCCTGGGTACACCCGGGGGGGGTCCTGGGGGGGTTCTGGGGGGGTTCTGGGGGGCTGGAAGAGGATCCCGGGGGGATTTGGGGGTCCCTGGGGGAGCAGCGCCTGGATGAGGAGGAGAAGGAGCCCTTACCTGGAGCTGGGGGGGCTCGGCGAGAGGGTCCTGGGTACACCCGGGGGGGGTCCTGGGGGGGTCCTGGGGGGGTTCCGGGGGGCTGGAAGAGGATCCCGGGGGAATTTGGGGGTCCCTGGGGGAGTAGGACTGGGATGAGGAGGAGAAGGAGTCGTTCAGAGCCCTTACCTGGAGGTGGAGGGGCTCGGCAAGAGGGTCTGGGGTACTCCCAGGGGGGTCCTGGGGGGATTCTGGGGGCTTCTGGGGGGCTGGAAGAGGATCCCGGGGGGATTTGGGGGAGCAACACCAGGATGAGAGGAGAAGGAGCCCTTACCTGGAGGTGGGGGGGCTCGGCAAGAGGGTCTGGGGTACTCCCAGGGGGGTCCTGGGGGGGTTCTGGGGGGGCTGGAAGAGGATCCCGGGGGAATTTGGGGGTCCCTGGGGGAGTAGGACTGGGATGAGGACGAGAAGGAGTCGTTCAGAGCCCTTACCTGGAGCTGGGGGGGCTCAGGGAGAGGGTCCTGGGTGCACCCAGGGGGGTCCTGGGGGGGTTCTGGGGGGTTCTGGGGGGCTGGAAGAGGATCCCGGGGGAATTTGGGGGAGCAACACCAGGATGAGGAGGAGAAGGAGTCGTTCAGAGCCCTTACCTGGAGGTGGAGGGGCTCGGCAAGAGGGTCTGGGGTACTCCCAGGGGGGTCCTGGGGGGGGTCTGGGGGGCTGGAAGAGGATCCCGGGGAATTTGGGGGTCCCTGGGGGAGCAACACCTGGATGAGGAGGAGAAGGAGCCCTTCCCTGGAGCTGGGGGGGCTCGGGGAGAGGGTCCTGGGTACACCCGGGGGGGTCCTGAGGGCTCCTGGGGGGATTCTGGGGGGCTGGAAGAGGATCCCGGGGGGATTTGGGGGAGCAACACCAGGATGAGAGGAGAAGGAGCCCTTACCTGGAGCTGGGGGGGCTCGGCGAGAGGGTCTGGGGTACTCCCAGGGGGGTCCTGGGGGGGTTCAGGGGGGCTGGAAGAGGATCCCGGGGGATTTGGGGGTCCCTGGGGGAGTAGGACTGGGATGAGGAGGAGAAGGAGTCGTTCAGAGCCCTTACCTGGAGCTGGGGGGGCTCGGGGAGAGGGTCCTGGGTACACCCGGGGGGGTCCTGGGGGGGTCCTGGGGGGGTTCTGGGGGGTTGGAAGAGGATCCCGGGGGAATTTGGGGGTCCCTGGGGGAGCAGCACCTGGATGAGGAGGAGAAGGAGCCCTTACCTGGAGCTGGGGGGGCTCGGCGAGAGGGTCTGGGGTACTCCCAGGGGGGTCCTGGGGGGGTTCTGGGGGGTTGGAAGAGGATCCCGGGGAATTTGGGGGTCCCTGGGGGAGCAACACCTGGATGAGGAGGAGAAGGAGCCCTTACCTGGAGGTGGGGGGGCTCGGCAAGAGGGTCTGGGGTACTTCTGGGGGGGTCCTGAGGGCTCCTAGAGGGGTTCTGGGGGGCTGGAAGAGGATCCAGGGGGAATTTGGGGGTCCCTGGGGGAGTAGGACTGGGATGAGGAGGAGAAGGAGTCGTTCAGAGCCCTTACCTGGAGCTGGGGGGGCTCGGGGAGAGGGTCCTGGGTACAGCCGGGGGGGTCCTGAGGGGGTTCTGGGGGGCTGGAAGAGGATCCCGGGGGAATTTGGGGGTCCCTGGGGGAGCAGCACCTGGATGAGGAGGAGAAGGAGCCCTTACTTGGAGCTGGGGGGGCTCGGCGAGAGGGTCCTGGGTACACCCGGGGGGGGTCCTGGGGGGGTCCTGGCGGGGTCCTGGGGGGCTGGAAGAGGATCCCGGGGGGATTTGGGGGAGCAACACCAGGATGAGGAGGAGAAGGAGCCCTTACCTGGAGCTGGGGGGGCTCGGCGAGAGGGTCCTGGGTACACCTGGGGGGGGTCCTGGGGGGGTTCTGGGGGGGTTCCGGGGGGCTGGAAGAGGATCCAGGGGGAATTTGGGGGAGCAACACCAGGATGAGGAGGAGATGGAGTCGTTCAGAGCCCTTACCTGGAGCTGGGGGGGCTCGGCGAGAGGGTCCTGGGTACACGCGGGGGGGTCCTGGGGGGGTTCTGGGGGGTTCTGGGGGGCTGGAAGAGGATCCCGAGGGGATTTGGGGGAGCAACACCAGGATGAGAGGAGAAGGAGCCCTTACCTGGAGCTGGGGGGGCTCGGCGAGAGGGTCCTGCGTACACCCGGGGGGGTCCTGGGGGGGTTCTGGGGGGCTGGAAGAGGATCCCGGGGGGATTTGGGGGTCCCTGGGTGAGCAGCGCCTGGATGAGGAGGGGGAGGAGGTCTTAGAGACCCTCTGAGGGGGGGAGGGGATTTGGGGGGGGGGGTCCCGTGGTTTCCTGGGGGTGTCTTTGGGGGTCTCACTGTGTCCCCCCCAATGTCCCCAGGGTTCCGTCACCCAAATCCACCCCCCCGGACAAGTTCCTGGGGTGTCTTTGGGGGTCTCATCGTGTCCCCCCCGGTGTCCCCAGGGTTCTGTCACCTGTACCTCCCCCCGGACAAGTTCCTGGGGTGTCTTTGGGGGTCTCACCGTGCCCCCCCCCGATGTCCCCAGGGTTCTGTCACCTGTACCTCCCCCCGGACGGATTCCTGGGGTGTCTTTGGGGGTCTCACTGTGCCCCCCCCGGTGTCCCCAGGGTTCCATCACCCAAATCTCCCCCTGGACAAGTTCCTGGGGTGTCTTTGGGGGTCTCATCGTGTCCCCCCCCGATGTCCCCAGGGTTCTGTCACCTGTACCTCCCCCCGGACAAGTTCCTGGGGTGTCTTTGGGGGTCTCATCGTGCCCCCCCCCGATGTCCCCAGGGTTCTGTCACCTGTACCTCCCCCCGGACAAGTTCCCCCGCGGGTTCCGTCGACGCGGACGAGGTGAATTTCCCCACGAGCGACCTTTGCTTCGTGGGGCTCATGTCCATGATCGACCCCCCCCGCGCCGCCGTCCCCGACGCCGTCGGGAAGTGCCGGAGCGCCGGCATCAAGGTGGGACCCCCCCCCCGGCCCCCTCCCCACCACCCTCGGCACCCCAAAACCTCCCCCGCCCCGAGCCAGCCCGGATACCCCCTCCCCATCTCCCTGTCCGTCCATCCCCCCCCCCCCTCCTTATCCCAAATCCCTCCCCACAAATCCCTCCCCCCGTCCCCCTCCTTATCCCCCCCAAATCCT